>CM075821.1:951606-1048198 GCA_037975025.1 Excoecaria agallocha
TATAGTATAAAAATTGAATGTAAATCTATTGATTATCAAAAATTAAATAAATGTATTAACATATTTTGGAATAAATTAAAGAAAAAGTGAATTTATTGTTTTTGCAAAGGCATATGACAGATAATTCTCAAATTGATTTATAATATTCTAATAAGAATTTATATGAAATGGTAAAGTTTTTTTTCTTAATCAGTTATTTCGAATTTAAATTTTTAAATATAAAGTATTTTTAAAAATTTAAGAATAGATATTTTGTACTTTTATAGATACATTCGATGCAAATTTATATTAATTTAAATTCAAGTTATGGATAGAAAGCACATGTGTTTTGTCCTTTTTGGATTATATCCAAATGCAAATCCAAACTAAATATGGACTATATGCATTTCCCCTCTTTATAAACTTATTTCATGTAAATTTGAGTTAATTTTAAGTACTTTCAATTAATGTACCAAAAAGTCCAAACCAAACAAAAAAAAAAGTGTTATTCAAAATTCTCTTTTTGAACTTTTAAGCTTTATGTGGAGCTGAACCAAAACTTAATTATATCATATGGAGATGTCAAAAATGGAACATACATAATCTTATAGCACAGCTTGTGTCCAGTCCCTAATTTTAGGGCAGAAGCTAGAAATAGGGACATGGGTTACATTTACAAGTTCACTACCACAAAGTATAGCAAGTGAAAAACCAGCAAGACTCAGAAAATAGCGAAAAATCTCTCCAAAGCAGTGATCTTTTCTCTGTATTTTCTTTCCTAAATGTGAAAAGATCACATTTTTATTATGCCTTTCTTTGATCTTCCTACTGAAATTAAATTGGGGAAAAAGAAAAAGAGAAAGCACTTCAGTTTCAAAGCCAACAGTTGCACAATTATTCTGCTCTGCACCAACACAGCAGCAGTTTCTTTGCGTTTCCTTTTCACCAACACTGCCCAAAACTGACCCATAGATATTGAGAGAGAGAGAGAGAGAGAGAGAGAAATTGATTTTTTTTTCTTTGATAAAGTTTAAAGAAAGAAACACCACCATCACCTACCCTCCTACTCTGCCTTCACATCCCTCACCATTAGTCTATAATTTTCACCCTCTCTTTCTCTCTGTGTCTGTGTGATTGTTTTAACTCCCATCTAGTTTGAGCAAATGCCTTAAACCCTTTGTGAAAAACCCCCCAAAGTTTTGATCTTTTCATCCAGTTTCTTCCTTTGGGCTTCCAAAAATGCCAACTTCAAGCACTACCCATTTTAGCACAGACCACCAGTTCAGTCGTAGCAGCAGTGACATTTCATTCTCGGGCGAGATTGGTGCTCATAGGGACTCTTCAGTGTCAGATTGCTTGTCAGAAGTGGACTTGGAGAGTGGGGTCCTGGAGGGGAAGCTGCATTTGAGAGATAAAAATGAGAGAGATTGTAGAATTTGCCATTTGGGTTTAGAGAGTTCTGGGCAAGAGAATGGGGTGGCTATTGAGTTGGGGTGTTCCTGTAAGGGTGATTTGGGTTTTGCCCATAAGAAGTGTGCAGAAACTTGGTTCAAGATCAAGGGCAACACGTGAGTAAATAACTTCTTTCCTAATTTCTTAAAAATAGTACCTTTATGATGCATTTGGTGTGCGTGTTCATGGTTTTGAAGTGTGTTTTTCTTGTATATTCTGTTTATTTATTAAGAACGGTAGATGCCCTTTTCTTGGTTTTTGGAGTTTGAGGTATTTTTGGTACCAGTTTGTTGGATCCAGCATCTAGATGACTTGAATTCTTAAAATTGAAATGGAATCATGGGATCCTACTTGATTAAATTTGTCTGATTCATACTGTTAGCCTGTGAACACACTTTCTCAACTTATATTTTTTCTTTTCATTTTTCTTTTTTCTTTTTCTCAATTACTAGTTAATTATAGAAATCCTCCACTAAAAGGTCATAGTTCAGAGACTTATCTTGTTTTATGCATATTACTCTCTTAGGATAACTGCTTTTCCTATGCACTGTCTTAAATTCAAGTCAAAGAAAAAAGTTAAAGTTCCACTTAGACAAAAGGTCTCCTCATATTGGGGAATGAGTTAATGGTGTATAAGTTTGTCCAAATTTCCAAATGTACCTAAACAAAGCTTCAACAACTTGATTTTACCTCTCATTAATATATTTGTTTACCTTTTGGTTAATATTATCTCTTGTTCCTGTCATGGGGTGGGCATTGTTGTCTTTATTCTTTTGCCTCATTGTAACATGGATGAATACATTAGAACAGAACTGTCCAGTTGAAAGCGAAGCAGTGATGATGTAGAAATAGCAATTTTGGTGGTCACCACCACCATGTCTAAAATCAAAGAAAACGATTCTCTTTAATTAAAATTTAGAATTCTTTTGTTATAAACCTTGAAGTGGCTAGCTTTGTGGGGTCCAGTTTCTAGCTTATATTTATATACTTGTCTCAATGTACTAGCATTGACTCTGGAAAGTGGAATTGTGCTTGTCTGCAGATATGAAATATAATCCACTGCTTAAGTTCTGATATTATGGATGTCTAGATGTAGTTGTCGTCTTCAGTCTTGTATCTTTGTTTGCATAATCCAGCAACATTTTATTTTCTGCTTTGGTATGCGCTATGGCATATTGTCCTTGCTTTATGGATTTATCTATCACAATTTAAGGAAGTATATTGTAATTTATTTCCCTTGTTGAGATAAATCAGTGATGGTTTTAGTTCGTAGTTATCCAGTGTTTCCTTGAATTTTAACAAACGATTTGGATTAGCGTCACTTCTGATTATACATTCATGAAAGATTTTGTCAAACCATGTATCACAACATTAGTACACAGAATTGAAGACAAATAAGGGGCGCACTTTTACTTTGGAGAGAATTCATTTCGACTTATCAATGTAACTAATGTAAAATTGAACACAAATAAGAGGCATATTTATATTTTGGAGAGAATTCATTTCAACTTATCTATGTAACTTCGTCGATATGTTGCAAATTGTTGAGGCATCCCTTTTTCAATTTTGCTTTTCCATTTTCCATCTTGGTCCCTGTTTTGTGTTGTTTCATCCCTTTCTTCTGCTTGTGGATTTGAATCATGTTTTTATGGCTATATGCATAACTTGTTGACATCATATACAAATCTGTTTGTTGTGTATCCTTCACTCTTTATTGCAAGTGCCACCAGGTTTATACATATACGAGCTGATTCAAGCATT
Organism: Excoecaria agallocha; assembly: GCA_037975025.1. Lineage (NCBI taxonomy): Eukaryota > Viridiplantae > Streptophyta > Magnoliopsida > Malpighiales > Euphorbiaceae > Excoecaria > Excoecaria agallocha. The sequence continues at coordinate 954,799 of CM075821.1, forward strand.
TGTGGCAAGTTCTAAGCCATCTTGCTATCTACCTTGCTTTAGTTTTATGGCTGGCGGCTATGTTGTTCTGAAGTTCTGGTTTGATTTTATTGCTCATATATTTCGTTTTATTGCAGTCTATGTGAGATCTGTGGTACCACTGCAATCAACATTGCCAGTGAACAGGCAAATGAGGTGCATAGTACCACTGCTGCTGTGTCATCAGCATCAACAGCACCTGTAATTCTGGTCGAAACTCGAACATTCTGGCATAGCCGCCGCATCATGAATTTCTTGCTCGCCTGTATGGTCTTTGCATTTGTCATTTCTTGGCTATTCCACTTCAAAGTTCTCTCATGATCCACGAATCCACAAGAAAGTAGCATGAATGAACCGGTACAACTCACCAGTCCAGCAGAAAGTAGCATGAAAGGTTGAGTTTTGCCTCCAATTCTGTCTGAGTGGTTGTTGCTGCTGAAGAGAGTGAAACTACGGATAACTTGTGACTCCAACTCTGTCAAGTGGTTATTTTGGTGCCTTCTCATACTTTAGTATCCTTATATATCTTGCTCTGAGGCAGGACCACATTAGAGCATGTAACCATGTTTATTAATGAATCAGTGTATAACGTCTGATTTCCCTCATGTAAAATCGTTGAATACACTCACATTTTGATTGAAATGAATGGAAATAGTTTAGTCGTGTTTAATAACCTCTCTCAAAAGATATCTAAATCAAGATCGCCGTTTTCTTTGGCGTTTGATTTCTAGGCATTGTACCTTCCAGGTTTCCACTAGTTCTGTGCATTTGGCCAGTTCATTTTCATTCACTCGCATGTGTGTGTGTATATATTTCACTTCTCAAAGTACAGTCTATTCGGTTGTGCCAGCTTTCAACTTCTAAGGACCAAACTACACCGATTAAGTCGAATTACTGAGAACCAAATTAATTGGACCAAAAAGAAAAACAAACAAGCATACCAAAAAATCAAGTTGCCTCCAGTTCAGTTTTCGGTTCTGGTTCTGTTTCACCTGAATCTATGGTAAGCATACTCGTAAAATTCAGCCAATATATATACTGCACCCTATATAACATTATTTGCATCGACACATGATTACAACATGCTTGCATCCAGAATTACTAGCTTCCTGTTCAACCAAGGTGAGTTAATGATCAGCTTTGTTTCATTTAAATGAAATAAAGATAATGGTTAATACAAAACATGAAAGATGCAAATAAAACATTATAAATCAATGATTGAATGTTATCTCAGGTACAACTGAGTTCAACTAGGCTTGTAAATGATCTTATATCCCAAGCTTTGAAGAAAATATGTATATATATAAAAATATCAATTCACTCTGTACTCGTTTCCATTTCTACAGGATTGTTTGTTTTATAATCACCGACAGCCCTGTCGAAAGTGCTCCTGACGTGCTGGCACATAGACATCAAATTCTGGCAGGCATCTTTCAATACTTCCCTAGCAAGATCACCTGAAAATTTCAGTTGAATTATGTTGAAATTGGAACATACACATTGATGAATAGAAACTTCAAGTCTTCATAATTATTCATATGAAAGTAGCAATTATGAACCTATAAATCTCATATTTTAACACCATTGCTAACTAGATCATACGAATTACCCCCAGTAATCCTGTATTTTGTTTGATTTTTTCAACTGAAATCTATCTTTTGTTCACAATGAAAAAAATGTATATTAGCAATTTATATCAAATGTATTCTGTCTTGAACATGTGTTGTAATCATGACATAACATGCTAACACAGAGGATTAGCTAGAAGACTAATTGGATACAATTGAAATAAAAAAGCTATTTTGATCTCTCACAAAATAGGTTACTCATTCCATTACCATCTTAGCCATTCATGGGATTAATGTGTACAAGTAAATTATAGAATTATAATTTTATGCAACCTTTCATCATTACTTGTAACTGACTCCAAGATGCAGCAAAAAGAGGTATGCATGAAGGATTCAAACTCTTACAACTTGGCTTAAAATTAAACTTTGAAGATAAGTGATCATGTTACCTGTTGTTTGGACTCTAACATTAACTCGAGCATCCGAAGGATGAGGTATGCTGTATCCACAGAATGATACCCTTGGACTGCGAAACATTATTATTAAAAACAAATGAAGAAATGTTTTAAATTGATGAGAAAACAAAATAAAATACCAAACACACACAGGAGATGTGAAGTGAATGCAACAAATAAATATTTGGTTTCAGTCTCTATTCTACACAATATCCTGATAAACCATCAGTAGATAGGTTCTAAAGTAATTCATTTATGCCAACAAGAATTGACAAGGTTACTTGAGTAGCTCCATTACATGAAACCAAAATTACACCATACAATTGATGGCAAAACCAGGTTACGTGTCAATAATAACCTATCCTATTCAATGATCTAATAAGTTCTCAAAACAATTACGCTATACAATTGATAGCATTCAAGAAATTCACTCCTATTAAAAAAAAATCTTGATTAGAGCAAGGGAACTTCGGTAACTAACTCTTGATTCAAAGTGAATCTAACAGCATTTGCAAGAGTGTGATCTTCGTCAACAAAAGAGAATGTTGCTTTGCTTGGATCATGTACTGAGCCATGTTCCATTGCTTCTACTTACTCTGCAGCCATACAAAATTTAGAAGAGAGAAAAACAATATCCTATTAGTATCATCTTGCTATACAAACAAAACTACTCAGAGACACAGAGCTCGTACAGACTATCCATGTTAATAGTTACACATACAAACAAATGCAATCCAAATAAAATAAATTCCTAAAACAAAAGAGATAAGTCTATTTCTACCCCCCCCCCCCCCCCAAAAAAAAAAAAAACACCAAAACAAAACATAATAATTCTCACTATTATCCTAAAACCATAAATACAAGTCTCCAATCAATATCAAAAATTCAACGAAAGAAAATTTTATAATGCTTATATATATATATATAAAAAGCTAACAGCAAGAAGAAATGATTGTTTTAAGCATCTATGAAGAGTATGATAACCTAACTTCTGCAAGAAATATCACATCAATTATATTTGTTGTAAACTGCATTAAAACAACAATTATCCAAATCCCATTTCTATTATACTACTATTCTTAAAGTTAAAAAAAAAAATGATCTTTATGCTAAGAATCTCCAAGATATTCTAAAGCACTTATACTCTTCATAAACTGATTTTACCTAGAAGCACAAAAGAGACACCCGGGACACTTAAAAAGCCTTGTAGCAACAACAGTGAAACTTTACATTTTCTACATCATATAGAATACAAAACAATCTGTATCGCACATACTTTACTATGACATTTATACATGAGATAATTTCATTAATTAGAAATACAAGAGTATTTGATAAGCAGCTAATGTATGAAGCAGCATGCAGCCCAGCTATAAAAATAAATAAATAAATATTGCTCGCATATGGGGAGGAAAAACTTAGTTATGCAAAATATGAACACATCCAGCTCCTGCATTGTAAACAGGGCAAGATAGAACCAGAATGCTTTTAGGGATTGAAGCTGTCATGGACCAAATATGTAAATAATTCACTTAAAGAATTAATGTAACTTAACATCTCATAAAGTGAAATTAATCGCCATGTTGTGAGAAATTATTAAATTTCTTGCTGAAAGACATGACAATGAGTTAACACTTAAGCATCAGAGCAAAACAATTCCATATCCATTTCTCAGTTCTCACTGCAAAGAATTCTCTTTTCCATCTCTATGATAATAATAAGGATTGATCTGCCACATACTACACTGATAGAACATACAATGAATTATAGAAGGCAATTAATTGAGTTTTATACTAAATCAGAAGAGAAGCAATAGAACAATAAACAAGGATTCTTAGTGCTAATGCAAATGGTTATCTTCGAGACCTGAACGAACAAACAAACACACCCCAGAAACTGAATATAAATTTTTTAGCTACTGAAATTCAAAACACAGGAAAAACAGCTAACAATCTCAAAAAGAGTCCAAATTTTCTTTGAAAAAAGAAAAAGATAAAAACTTGGCTTGGATAAAAGAAAAAAGAGGCAAAAAAGAAAATACCTTTGGCTAGGCCAAAACGAAGGACTGTGGTATGGAAAGAGGAGATGCCCAGCGAACCCCAAGAGAACGCTTTTGGGGGTATTTTTGTTGGTCCTAGGTTTTCAAGTGTCCTTTCATACCTTAAACGACATCGTTTTGTTATTTGTGCTGACATGGCTTTTCCTTATTGCTCCTTTTAAAGGTTAGAGTAACAGACGAGTTACCTTCTTAAGTCAGTTCCTCTTATTTACTCGTAACACTCTCTTAAAACCCTAGTCAGTGCCTCTTTTATTGAACTCTAAAAACCGGTGTTTGTAAAGTCTACAATTTACAAAATCGCGATCATACCTCACTGGTGAGTTTGTCAATTTTTTTGAAATGATTGCACCTATATGTTTAAAGTTGCTTACTTTGATATATATTTTTAATTGGGTAATCTGTTATTTTAGGGTCAGATGGCTACTAATTCAGATATACCAGTAGGATTGGATAAAGAGCAGGTAGATATTTTTCCTTCAACGATTTTGAATTTTAAAGAATGACCTACAATTGCTTCTCTTGGAGTATTGGGTTTTATTTCTTTTGGACGATGAGCATTTTTATTGACTTCTTTATTGAAATATTTTGCTTGCAAATGGATGTTTGTGTGGGCTAAGCTTGTTTTTGATGGTGGTGTAGATTTTCAGCATGCTAGGAATGGAGATGGAGTATAAAGTAGAGCTGTTTAACAGGTAGGTCCACGTTAATATAGATATAATATACAATTGCTAATTTTTTCTTTTATTGAATAGGTGTGCTTGATGTTGGATATTGCTAGTTGTTTAGGATAGTTTTTGCATATAATATTTGGCCTTTGGTGGTTTCAAGTGTGGATTTGTGGCCCAACACTTCCATTCGATGACTTTTAGCTATATATATATTACAATTTTTTTTTTCTATTTACTGTTGATAGCTCACAATTTCTTATTTCCTTTGTTTCAATTATTCTTTCTTATGTTAATTCAGGCTTGCTATGACATGCTTCAACAAATGTGTTGACAAGAGGTAAGATAACTTTTCTTTTTTTGACTTAAAAGCTGATGATCTTCTAGTATTTGCAGCTTGAAAAACCGTTTTTTTTTTTAGTAAGAACGTATTATATATGCACGTGGGTGTTCTTGTACACTCCTTGAGTTAGATTTTGTACTGAATTTTCTCAGGTACAAGGAATCTGAGCTAAATATGGGTGAAAATAGCTGCATTGATCGCTGTGTCTCAAAATATTTTCTGGTAGGCTGCTTACCTCTTCTCACTAATGGTTTTTATTTTATGGTAGGGTTGTTAGTGAGGCAACTAGAATTGATACAACACACAGGCCGAAATTGGCTCAGTCTGAAAAATTAAAGCTCAAAAGATTTAACATAATCATGTGTTATTTGCCATACTCAACTTCATAGTAATTAGTAATGCAATTCAATTGTTAATAGATCTGAATCTCAACTCCAAATAAACTTGATGGGCTTTAGTATGTAAATGTAAGCATGACAACTCATTACCTCAAAATATTACAGCAACTTAAGTCAAATATCAATTTGTTTATTGATTAGTTCTACATCAAAAGAAGTTAATGCTGACTCCTATTTAGTTTTCTTCTTCTTTCTCGCATTATCTGTTTTTTATTATTATTATTATTCTTTTGAAATGGTTAAAAGCAATTTTGGCATTAGCTTTCTCCAGAAATTTGGTTTTCTGATATTGTTTGCGGCTCCAACCATCATATTTGGTTTTCTCATTGATGCATTGATATTCATGTATAAACTGATCAACATCTATTTTTTATAAATAAACAAAAATAATTGGAACATGGCTGCACTTTTATTGCCAATGTCGATGTTTCCCTTGTTTTCTGGACATCTTTCTGCATCAGGCATGTGGTTGTTTATAGATTTTCTTGGTGCTTGTAGCCATTCTATTGGCTAGTATGATTGATTAGTTGCTTGTTTGTCATATTCGAATTATTTTGAACATTGAATAATTTGAATTTCCAAAACCGCTATCACGCGTGTAAGGCCATCTTTTGATCATTGAGTGATGAAGCTTCCTCTGTTCTCCAGGTGAATAACATAATTGGCCAGATGCTCAGTGCTGGTCAGCGTCCGATGTGAAATCAGGGCTTGCTATATTTGCAATTTTTGTTAAATGAAAGCATGTTATGGAGAAAGCAGGAAAAGAAGAATGTTGTCATTTTAGTCTTGAATCAGTGAGATCATTCTTTTTCCGCTCGCGTTAGTGACACTTCTACTAGAATAATTATTTTTTTAACCTCAGTGGTAAGTAATTTCTTTCTGATGTATTAATATTATTATCTACATTGTGCCAAAGTTATTAATGCCAATGCACTTCAGGAGTTGCAAGAACAGCTCTGAGTACTAAAATCAATTGTCGACTGCTATTGTTTGTTATTGATGCTTAATGTAAGCTGTGTTCGGTCCGTTGCTGCTAGAAGAGCACTGACTAGAATCTATTCACCATTCTGAAGTGTTTTCAGATGCCTGTGAAAGATCTTGGAAAGCTTTTTAGTGGAAGGCTCAGGCAATGGTCTTGTATTTGATGCTTTAACTGAAAAAAAGCTTTCTTAATGACAGTACCGAGGCAAATGGGGCTCAGTCCTCGTCTGCTTAATACTATATAAGCAAGATTTACCAAAAAAAGTCATCTAAACTATCCTGAGCAAAGAATTGGATTCAAATTTCCTGCAATTTATGGCAGATGTACCATGAATTTTAGCAAGACAGGAGATGTTAAGTGTTCCATCTAGGGTTGCCGAGTGCCAAACCAAAAACCAACATTTAATAAAAGTTATAAACCAAATCAAATATAATTTTGTTACTAACTGGACCAATAGTTGAAATTCAATAATGTCATTTTGTAGCTATTTTACCAAATTCACCATGGAAATGCTTTTTGTTCCTTTTTTAGCATCATTCGCTGTATCAATAGCAATAAAAATTCTTAACAGATGAAGTTTTTATCATAAGAACATGAAAAGATCATTTCCAAAATGGTTCAACGAACATTTTATTCATTCTGCCTCCTGTGATTTGTCCTACTGCTGCCTGTGGAAGAGCCTTAATACAATTCAAAATATCATTGCTGTCATCACAAAATTAGCTATAGAAAATTGGAGTTGCTCTAGATTCTGAATCAAAATGACAAATAAAAACAAACAATTAAACATATAAACATGACTGGTGCAGCAGAAAAGCAAAAGCCAAATGGATAAACAAAGATGGATACAATAAGTATTAAATGGATTAAGAATTTCTTTTTATAAGACTATGCACTTTTAGTTTCTATGTCTTTGAGCTTCCAAAGTTGTCCCATCTTTTAGAGTTTCCTGCGCATCGCTGTCCATCCCAAGACTGAAGAGAGCAGCAGCTTGAAGATAGAAGGCAGTTGGCCATTCGGGTGATACAGCTTGAGCTTGCATTGCATCCCCGAGAGCTTGTTGTGGCATATCGCTTATCAAGTAGCACAGGCAGCGTCTTGCAAATACTGTTGGTGATACCATGGTTCCACCATCAATAAACTACAGAAATAGAGGAATGATATTACAATAGGAACTAATCAGATAAATCCTTCACATTCTAATTTGTGAAAAGTTGAAGCTTTTTAATGCCTGGTACAAATAAGTATAAAGTCTTCCTCAACACAAACTGCAGTTTAGGGATAAAGGATCAAGGGCATTCACAATTTGTCAAACAACAGAGATCTCCTATTTATAACAGTGTCACCATCTATTTCACTCCACTCAGATTTGATAGCCTCTTAATAAATGTCTTACCTGTGTGTAACATTCAATGGCAGTAGCAAAGTCTTTAGTTCGGAATGCATTGTCTCCACGCTTCTTACAATTGAGTGTTTCCTGTATTTGATCTGTCCACATTTGGAATGAAAGCTGCAAAGCAAAAGAAATCAGCAAGTCACAATGAATAAAGTTGGAACTTGCTAGAGAACTGATTGATGCTTTCATGTTTTTCCAGCCAATTTTATAATGAAGTGGCCAGCAGAAGAAATGAAATCTTTGTTTAACAGGCAACAACCATGATTAAGCACTTTCATGAAATCCCTTGCTTACTTGGGAGGGAAAAATATAGTTCAATAGTATATAATGAATTCTGCATGGAAGAACTATATATAATAAAGGGCGAAGTCCTGCTTTGAACATAACTAGTTGCTGAAACAAGCACTGGAGGAAACTTTACTTCCGATCCTCATTTTTTCTCTTTTCTGTTGCTATGGGCCACAAACGGTAGAGGAAGAAAGGTTAAATTTAGATTAGAGGTCAGGGCTTTCTCTATGTATGAATCCTTTATCAAATATGCTCCCGGTGGTTAAGGTTAAGTCAAAGAAGTGAATATCTAGCAGCTTTATAAAGTTGTATAATGAAATTTTCAACCACAGGGAAACAATCATTTGAATTTTTTTCTTTTTTTTGTAAAAAAAAGGAAAAAAAAGGAAAGCAAGGAAGGAGATTGTTATAATAGCAGAGTGAGAAACTCAGGTGACTGAAAGCGATTGAAAATAAAAGAAATGGCATCCAAGTATTTGTATACAGACTATTTGTGACTCGGAAACCTCAAAACTTACAGCCAAAACAAAATACGGACTTTAAATGTTGACCATTACTAACCTCATTTGCAATCCCTTCATCATCTTTATATCCCACCTTTTCCAGAATCTCATGTATTGCAGTAAGATCCAATCTTGAGCATGCTTCACCAAGAGGTGTCAATGATATTGTTGGCTTTGGAGATGAAGCTCCATGTGGAATACCCATCAACACATAGGATGGAACCTGTTACATCAAAGTAAATGGGAAGATACAATATGTTAATGTAACTTATTTACAGGAATTAATATATGCCAACACTTGACCACAAAGAGAATCAGCTCTTGTGATTTAGCTGAGACTGAGAGTTTGACTCTCATAGATTATAGATACAAAAATTAAGCTTAGCTAGATGTTGCGTGAAATTTATTCAATATGTCATGAGATAAGCAAAGATATATATATATATATATATATATTGAATTGAACTTGGACTACCAAAATTAATCAGGTCAAATTGTGGCCAAATATGCAGAAACCTGACTTCATTCGTGGTAGCAATACACTATATTAGTTGAAAGTACAACCTCCAACCAAAAAGCTTACACATTGTTGCCAATTGTCACAGGCTTTCTTTCGCACAAACTCTAGCCGACACAATGTAGTGATATAGTAACAGACTGATACCGACAGTTAAGGATTAAAAATAATCACAACTTACCTCATTTTCTTTCTGGAGAGAAGTGAGAGCAGTGACTAGAGTCTTTGCATTTGGCCTCTCACGGGGTTCATACTGCAAACAACGTGAAGCTAGCCGCACCAATTCAGTTCCATCATCATTTGAAAAATGACCTTCCAAACATGAGTCCATCAGCATCAAAAAGTTTTTTCCACGTATAAGGTCGAGTGCCTGCCAAAGAAGGGAGCCAAGAAGTATTTAGCTTAAAATCGTCCCTAGTGACAGCCAGGCAGCATTTATTCATGATAATCATAAATGTTGTTTATGATTTAAACACATCCAAGAACATGTAGAAACCCAAGAAAATTTTAGTCAAATGCCACCAAAAGGAAAGATCATCCAAGGAGATAAATTACATGGCTTGGAGGTATGTGTTTGCCACTAAGAAGATCAAGTAATAATGTGCCAAAGCTGTAAACCACACTTTCCGGTATGACTCTTCCTGCCATATGAACACATATCTAAATGAGCTTAACAGAGAAGAAATAGCACAGATTACCAATATCAAGACATAGTTCACATAAAGATGAAAGATCAAAAGAAGAAATCCATTAGCTGCAGCTATTACCAGTCCTCAAGTACTCAGGAGGGGTGAATGCCAAGTTTGTACTATAGCTCTTGCCATCTCTGCTATTCTTCATTAATCCAAAGCAGGAGAGCCTTGGATTACCGTCCTGTCAAGTGCTATCTCAATATAAGGAGCAGCTAAGGAAACGTAGCCAACTTCATGACAAAGGCCAAAGGCTCAACAGAGTTAAAATGAAGAAACTACCTGGTCAAACAAAATTCTGTAAGCATTAAGATCATGATACAAGGCCCTTCCTTTACTACTGCAATATTCCAAAGCCTGAGCCAGATAGAGAGACACTCTGAGTCTCATTGCCCATTTCATTGGCTGATTCTCCCCTGAAACAATTTAATTTTGGAAAATCACAGCAATTCAGCATCCCAGATTAAATGGTAAAACCCAATGAGAGAAGAATCTACATTTAGTTTGATCTCTTTGAAACAGATGACTATACATAATGTCAAAGAAGCAGAAACTAGCAGCAATTATTAATCCACACACACTATAAAATTATATAAAAAAGGCTTACAATGAAAAAGATGCTTAGAGAGGGTCTCATTAGGCATGAACTCAGCTACAAGCAATCTTTCATCTCCTTCACAGCAACAACCTATCAAATTTGCTAATCTCTCACTTCTCAACTGCCCCACCGCTCTTGCCTCTTCCTATAAATAAACACATAAGAAATAGAAATCCAATCGCATTCAATCAGTCACCAAAACCAAACAAAAGAAAAACGACAAAAACAAAAGAGAACCAACAAGGAACTGGCGAGAATCAGGCCAAGCTGATTTATTGAAGCGTTTAACGGCGATCCAGCGATCATCCTCTTGAAGTCTGCCTCTATAAACAACATTTGGAGCTTTCTCTCCATGCTCAGACACTATATTGTCTGTACTGAACCCTGATGTGGCAGCTCGAAGCTGCTCCAAGCTGAACTCTTTGAACCCAGGAAGTAAGTCCCCATTCTCTGCAAAGTTTATAAATCAAAGAGAAGATGGAATCACTTTTCTAGGGAAAGTGACAGAAACTGAAATGTGGGTCTGTTTACTAACCAAGATCGGAGGTGTCATTGAGGTTGGATTTGAGATTGGATGGCCACCAGCAGAGTGATACTTTGGAGCACCGAGCTCCCATTTGGCTTAAACTTCAAGTTCTATAAATCAAAGAAATGCCCACAAAGAAAGATTGCTTCTTTCTCTCTCTATCAGTTAAGCTAAAGCTAAAGCTTAGTGTTTTGTTTTACTTTCCATCACTTCTTGAGAAGTGGAAGAGGGTTTTACGGGGAGAGAAAAGGGGGAAAAAGGAAAAAGAAAATTACTGAAAAGAGAGTTAAAAAGAGTTATTGTTTGGACAGCGAGAGTGAAGAGAAAAGAAAGGAAACTTTTTGGATCCAATCCAAGGAATCACTCTCTGTACATTTTCACCGCTTCATCATTCTCTCGTTTCTGCTTCCATTTTTTTATTCACAGAGAATTTCAGTTTTTTTAGTTTTTCTTCGGTTTTCTAAATTTGATGCAATCCCACTCTCAACTTCGCGCGTGGTTCGAGGAAAAATAATTGTAATTTTTATAGTTTTTAATATTAAAAAAACTATATATAGCTAAAAAAATAATTATAATTCAAACGATTATAAGTCTAAATATTTTTTATTTAATTATATTTTATATTATATAATTTATATCCTCAAACATGTATTATAAAAATATGAATGAGAATAATTATATAAATATTTACCCGCAAAAAACTCTTAACAATAGAGTGCATACAAAGAAACATATAAAACTATTGTAAGTTTGATCCTGAATTTAAAAAAATGATGAAAGTACAATTTGGTCCCAAATATTTGGTAAAAATGGTAATTTAATTTTTAAAATTTCATTTGATGCAATATAATTTCTAAAATTTTAAAATTAGAATAATTTGATAACTCAAAAAATTTTGATCCAAGTTTTTAGTGACACATATCAAATTCTAGAGCGTCAGCCGTCATTCAAATGATAAAATTGTCTCAATTTTGAAATATTGGGAGTGACATTTTACCAATAAAACTTTAGGAACTAGATTGCTTTTTTTGCCAAATTTTATGAACCGATTTGCACCTTTAGCCATAAAAAAAAAAAAAATATATATATATATATATATATATATATATAGAAAGAAAGAGAACAATAAATTGATATATAGAGGACTTGAATTATTGGCTTTTAGTTGAATCAAAGTATAAATTATTAAAACTTAGTTAAATGAAGCCGAATTTCAAAAAAAAATCATTCTAATCATCAATATATGACTTATATTTGAATCCATAAGCCGTCACAAATTGCTCTATAAAAATTCATTTTTACTACAAATTTGATAAATTTCATTCACCAAATTACTACTTGTTAATAGTAGTCGATTCACTTTACAATAGGCACGCTGTCATAATTTTTTACATAGCTGATAACAATTCGATTTATCAAAATTTTTGACTAACTGAACTATAAAATATTCAATAAATTTTTGGTATAAATACTATGATGACCAAATTAGAGACGAGTTTGAACATATAAAGTCTATTTAAAGGATTTTTGATTCTTTAATAGAGCGGTCTCTAAACATATAATTAATGTTCAGAAATTATAAATGTTCGATAATAATCGTAACAGTTAAATATCTGATATTTATAAACAATATTTTTTTATGTAATGGCCATTAAACAACTTAATTATCCGAATTTAAAGAACATACCTGAATTACTTTCATACAAATATCGATTCAACTTGAATTTGTGAAAATTTCAAACTTATGAAAATAATTAAAATTAATACTTTTTTCGTTTTTTTATCTGTTATTTTTGTTATTTTAACTAAAATTAAAAAAAATAAATAAACTTAAATTTAGTATTAAATTACGTGATTAAAATTAAATTATTATTTCCTTGATTTTTTATATGTATCACTTTTAAATAAAATTTAAATTTTATTTATCTGTCACTTTTAAATTTTTAATATAATTTAATTTATTTTTTCAATACAGTTAGAACCAATTAAATTTGATAATTTAGTTTCAATTACGTAATTTAATACTAAACTTAAGTCTATTTATTATTTTTTAATTCTAATAAAAATAAGAAAAGTGACAGATAAAAAAACGGTGAAAGTAAATTTAATTGGTTAAAATTTTATTGAGAAAAAAATTTAAAAAATAAATTAAATTATATTAAAAATTTAAAAATAATAAATAAATAAAATTTAAATTTTATTAAAAAATGATAAATAAAAGAGAACAAAGTTAACAATAAAATTGTAAACATAAAACACAATTATAGAGGGATAATTCCATTGAAAGTTAATAATTTGTAAGGGATTCGATATCATTATTATATATATCTCCTACCATCACTAGGCCACTAATGTATGTTATTAGTAGGGGGCCAATTGGCACTTGGCTTTGGAGGGAGAAAAATTCCCATTTAGGCTTTGGAATTGGCACGTTCTATTCTACGCCTTTTCTTCTCCTTACTTTTTGTGGCTAAATTACAATTGCATTTGATTTTTTTTTTCTGTAATATCTCAAATATTTAATTTTTAATTTTAAATAAAATATTATGGGAAGCATCAAGCTTGTATTAAGTCAAAATAATTTTTATAATTTTGCTATATAATAAAAAAATGAACAAATAATAATTTTTTTTTTCAATTGAATGTTCTCTTATTGAATGTACTATAAAGAGAGAGAAAATACTAGAAATATACATAATGTATGAGAACGAGAGATGACTTTCCATTAAAAAAGAAATAGTAAGGGACACGTGACTTGAGATAGTAAGCTTATTAATTGCATATTAAGTATGGTTTAATTACTCCTAATGTGTTTTTATTGGATGGTCTGATTAGTAATTACAAAAATATTTTTTTAATGCAGTAATTACAAAAATATTGTTAATTATAAATTCAGTAAAAGATTATATCTTATAAATTCCATTGAAAAATTTTTTTTCGTTAACACGATGATAAGTTATTATATGGCCGAATATGCAAATCGCCACTTAAAATTTGATAAAAAGTACAATTTAACTGCTAAAATTTAATTTGATGCAATATTATTCATAATATTTTAAAATTGAAGTAATTTGCCCCCTAAAATGATGATTTCATTAGTTTAATTATTAATTTTCCATCAGTTGATAACTGATATGGCGATATGGATGACACATGACACTCCAAAGTTTAACACATAAAACATGAAGTGGGTAAAAACAGACACTTGTTTAATTCTTGAGTGTCACGTGTCATTCATATTATCACGTCAGCAGTCAACAAACGAAAGATGATCAAACTGACAGAATAATCATTTTAGATGTCAAATTACTCTAATTTTAAAATATTAAAAGTGATATTACAATAAATTAAATTTTAAATATTGAATTATATTTTTTTCTAAACTTTAAAGTACGATTTGCACCTTTAGCTTGACATAGATCATAATTTTTTTTATCATAAAAAATATAATTTTTTTTGACATAGATCATAAAAATGTTAGTTTGAAATATTAATATATTTATTAAAAAAATATGAAAAAAAAACATAGAATATAGAGCGGATGCAAGTTGAAATCATAGCATATCCTCTTGAGAATTTACGATTTTTTCCTTGCTTAGGAAGAGAGATTTCGCAAACATCAAAGGAGATGAACGTCACGCGCGGCCATAAAAGCGTGAAAAGGCATCTAAATTATGCGTTGATGGCTAGTGAAATTATTATTATAATATATAGTAGCTGGGAAATGATGAATAGATTGGCAAAGGATGCGGCGATTAATCGCCAAATACAGACCATCTGTCACGTGGAGTGTGGGGGAGGTCAAAGTCAAAAAAGGTATATTTCAATTGGGAATATGTGATTTAATACTTTAATAACATCTTTAGGAATTTATTTTAGGTGAAAAGTTGCACTCATTAAGGGTGTGCAAAAACCGAACCGATCAATTCGAATCGAATCAATAAAATTGAATGGGATTAATTGGGTTATTAGAGTCAGATCGGTTTTTGATATATATATATTAATTGGGTTTCGGGTCGGGTGAAACCCGACTAACCCGAACAATCCGAAAATTAAATATATAAATAAAAAAATTATAATTTTTCTACAATATTAATTAACAAATAATATATATTTAATGTAATTTTAAAATTATTAGTTTATTGTATTTTTAAAATATTTTTTATTGTATTTAATATTATTTATTTGTATTAATTTGAGATTTTAATTTAAATATGTAAATTTAAAAAAATAATTTCGGGTAAATCGAATTGTTCGGATCGGGCCCGAAAAAATCGGATTGTTCGGATAGAGACCCGATATTTATGTAGGGTCGGATCGGATGAAGAAAATAAGTAAATTTCGAGTTTCGGGTTAATCAGATTCGGATCGAGTTTACCCGAACCCGACCGATGCACACCCCTAGCACTCATGGATCAGTTTTATAATTCTACAACCTCAATCCATGTCTGCCTACCTCAATCTCTTTTAATAGTTTTATGCCCATTAACGTTTAGTTACATGTAATATTATCCCTAAAATTATATAATTTTATTTTTAAAATAATAAAATCGTTAATTTGATGTTATTCTATCAAAATAACGTAATATATCCACATCAGCTATTAAAAGACGAAATATAATTAAATTAATTGTTCCGTTATTTAAAGGACAAAATTGTACTATTTTGATAATTTTATGAGCAACATGATATGTAACTAAACATTAAAGATAAAATTATTTTTTTTTAAATATATTAAGGATATTTTTGTACATTAAGCCTTTTTTATTTATCCTCCATTTTACTTTCTAATTTTTTTATTAAAAAAATCATTTATCTATTAAATTCTTAAACGATAATGTGAAATTTGTATTCCCTATTAGCATTTAAAAATCTATTGTTTAATAAAAATTGATAATTTTAGTGCTAAGTAGTTACTCGAAAAATTAAAAAGGCAAAATGATCGAAATTGTTCAGAAGGTTGTATATTTATTAAATCTAAACGTTATATTGGATTATTATTACTATTATATCAGACAAATTTAACAAATTGTCTCTCAATTTCACGTAATATTTTTCTTAAATACTTCAATTTTAATTTATATCCGTAAACTCCTTCAATTGAAAAAAATTTAGCTTTAAATTCTCTATGACAAATTGCTCTAAATTTTCAGTAAAATGCTGAAAAAATAAGGATAACTTTCACAAGCCGTATCTCTGAACTCCCCAACTCATAGAGCAAATAGATAATTATCCAATTAAATTGGTTCTTTAATAAAAAATTTTCCGCTTCAAATATTGTTCACTGTGTTCAACTTCTCGTTTTTTTTTTGGCTAAAGGTGTAAATTGGTTTTTAAATTTTTGCAAAAAATGTAATTTAGATTATAAACTTTTATTTGCTGCAATATCACCCATAATATTTGAAAATTGAAACAACTTAACTCTCTAAAATGGCGGCTAATACTCAACAATTAGACACGTATCACTTAAGAATATAGAGTTTCAAACTTTAAAAATGACGTTATATCAAATAAATTTTTAAAATTTAAATTATACTTTTTATCAAATTTTAAGAGCCGATTTATATAGAGTTTGGGGCCTAATAAGAAATGATTACTAAAAATGAAAGAATATGACTTCATGTTATCCTAAAATTTGAATGGAGCTATTTAGTGGTGGGATTAGATTATAAGCTATAACAATAGCCAATAGGTTTAATAATCACAGGTTCAAATTACTTTTTTGGTTCATAGGGAAAAAGGTGTTGCACTTTAACCCAGAATTGGTTAGCATTAGGGGTGTGCATCCGAATATGATTCGATTAATCCGAAATTCTTATATTTTTTTCATTCGATCCAGTCCTATATAAATATCAGACCCCTACCTGATTAACCCTCTTTTTGGGCCCCGATCCGAATAACCCAATTTTTATTTTTTTAATTTACATATTTAAATTAAAATCCTAAATTAATACAAATAAATAATATTAAATGCTATAAAAAATATTTTAAAAATATAACAAACTAATAATTTCAAAATTATATTAAATATATATTATATATTAATTAATATTGTAGAGAAATTAATTTTTTTATTTATATATTTAAAAAATTGGATTGTTCGGTCGGATTTGGATTAGTCGGGTTTCACCCGATCCAAAATATACATAATACCAAAAATCGAACCGACCCTATTAATCCGATTAATTTCACCCGAATTGATCGGTTCGGTTTGAATTTATCGAGTCGGTTCGGTTTTTGTACACCCTAGTTAGCATAATATGTAGTTAGAGTTTTAAATAATTTCTTTTTCATTTCATTTTATATTTTAAGGAATAGGGAAGAGAGGAATGATTTGTGGTTCCTTATTATTGGGGTTACCTATAAATCTAAATCTAACGAACAAGTCTATTGGTATCTACGTTTACTATAGGTGGCAAAATAGATGGGTATCAATGGATTTAACTACGATCTTAATAAATTGAGCAATAAAAATTATAAATGAATTAAAATTTTATATATTATTGAGTCAATTTATACTTCATCAGTTTCATTTTAAAAAATAATTTTTTTATAAAAATTAAAAAATAAATAAAATATTTTAATTTTATAAAAAAATATAGCTATTGATGAATATACTCTTTTATATTTTGAAAATTTTTATTTAATTTTAGTTAAAAATAGAAAGTAATAGAAAAAGAAAAATATTTGATAAAATATATAATAAATAGGAACATACAAATCAACCTATTTCTTAAATTTCGAAAATGAATTTTAAAGTAAAATAAAACAAAATAGAGAAAATTACTTTTTAAAATGAGACGAAAGGAATATCGAATTATAATTTAAATTAATTATTGTTAAACAAGTCATAAATATATTTAGATTGTAAATAAATCGAGTCATAATAGATTAAATTTTAAAATATTATTCTTTTTATCCTTTTAAATTTTTATTAACAATAAAAAAATTATTTATAACTTACAAAAATAATAATTTTTATATTTATATAATATAAAAAATTATAAATCAAAACATTATAAATAAATTAAAGACATATCATAAACTAAACTAATGATAAATACCAAACTTAATTCTGCAACAACTTGGTACTTTATCCATGTTCTTTTATTACTTCTTTTTATTATTATTATTATTATTATTATTATTATTATTATTATTATTATTATTATTATTATTATTATTCATAGAGGAGGTGAAAAAAAAGAATACAAGGGTAATTACCTCTCCTAATTGCATGCAAAAAGCAAAGAAAAATTGGCACATCAGAAGTCAATGTCCACACTTCTTCTGGCACCAATTATGTAACCAATTGCTGTTTTTAAGTATGAATTAATGTCAAACTAAAATTTGGGTACTTATTAAACATTAAAATTTAAATTAATTCTTCATGCAAAACTTAATTAATCTCAATTTCTGTTGATTTATAAGTTGTACGGATACAGCTTAGTCCTAAATTGAATTAACAGACAAGAAAAAATAATAATTTGAATGTATATTTTTGGCAAAATTAACAAATGGGGTATGTGTAGACACCGAGTCCCGAAATAATTCAGATCAAAGTTACTCGATGAAAAAAAAAACTGTTCATATTTCAGACGGAAAAATCCACAAAATCATTTTAGAAATTTGTTGAAATCAAGGACGAAATTCGAAATTTGCACTTTCCCGTTTGAAATATGAACAGTTTTTGTTCATCGGATGACTCTGATATAAGCTGTGTTCGGAACTCAGTGTCTACGGTATGCAATTTGTACTTTTGCTTAACATACAATTTAGAATAAAATAATGTGATTCTATTGCTTTTTCTTAAAGATATACTTAAAATTAAATAGAATAATAAGAGGGTAGCTTTTTCCTGCTTGTGCCCACTCTTGCCAGCAAGGGATCTTAATGCATAATAAATTAATAATTTTATTTTGTTTAATCAATTAATTATTGTATGATTAAAAAAGGCCCAAACCAGACTGTCTATGTCTGCTGCTAAGCAATCTTGCCTACTTGTACCCTAATTTTGTTAACAATTTGCTAATTACGTTTAAAGTATTGAAAAGCTGTTTTGAAGACTAAATCCATTTATCTATTAATGCACTTTTTTTTTTTCTTTTTACTGAGTCCATCAATTTTTTATTGCATTTTGTTAAATTCCAGAACAAATTTTTTACACAATACTGACTTAACCATCGAAATCTTTCTAACTAGAATTCAACCGGTGCTCTTGCTTTTTGAAATTGTAACTAGTCAAGCAATCTGTTGTAAATATTTTATTGTTAATGATATTTCAAAAGGTAATAAATAATTTTTAAAGCCATTTAAGCTTTAACACATGGTTTAAATATTTTACTGTGGAAAACTCTATAGAAATCATTTTCTTTAACCTAATCTTTCTCCTGAAAATCTGTCTACTATCTTCTTTTTCAATTTCTTTAGATTTGCTTTTCTATTACAGATTTTTGATTTTTCTCTACTAAATGTTATGGTCCTACTTATTCTCGATATATCTGTTATAGAATGTCCAAAAAATTCCGAATATATATTGCTTTTAAAATTTAAAAATAAGAAGAAAATAACTGCTAGATTTATGTAAAAAAGTGAACAGAAAAGTATCATATTTTTCTGTCACGTCATAAATCTGTCTTTTTGAGATTTCTAATTTTTGCTAAATTTCTAATACCTATTTTATACAGAAAAACTTATTAAATCCTGAAAAATAAGCTTTTATATTAATTTTATTACTAGCGTGGATGAATTATATTTAAGGACAGTGTTCGTACGTGCCTCAAGTTTTGTATTATCAGAATTTTGCCCAACACAATCATTGTGCCATATGTATAAATTAACACCCTTAGATTTCAATTGATATAATTGAGAAGTCTCGAGTTTCAATTTCAATCGAAATTTTACAATAAACAACCATAATTTTGGGTATATCCTTAAAATATTTGATAATGAAATAATTGAGATGGTGAGTAAGGGTTGGATCAAATGATGAAAAACCATCAAACCCGAGGTATAAGGTTGTAATTGACCAACTTTTCCAGCTCAATTTTTGAGACTCAATATGAATTTCTTATCTAAATTTTGTGTATCTTTTTACTTGTAAATTAAATTGTTGTAATTTAATTTGTACATTTTTTTAATAATTTATAGTCATGTAGAAAAAACAATGCTAGAGATATTATTTCTGAAGCCACATAAGAAAATTATTCTGATAGCGTATTATTAATTCATATCATGAATACGGTGAATGAATACATTAAGCAGAATATTTTCTTATCTCATTCTTGTAGCTTAAATATGTGAGGCTCCGTATGAGAACTTTAAGACATATATCAGCAAAGTAGTTTTAATGTTTCGAAAACTAGAAGTCGGTTAATTTCAAATTTCAAATGCCTGCGGTGATATGTATGTATATATACCATCAGATCAATATAAAATAATTATTTTTATTTTTATTTTAGATTAATTGTAAATTAAGATTCAGAATATAAGGTATTTTTTAATATCAGAACTAACGTTTGAAACCTTATAATATCAGTATTCAATTTCGACTTCCCTTTTAATTGAGGGACTCTATCAGGATAGCTATAAAATAGCGACGGAATAACGACAGAATAGAGACGGAATGAGAACGAAGTTCCTTCATTGAAAGGAAAGTCGAAATTGAAGACTGATATTACAAGGTCTCAAACGTTAATTCCAACATTAAAAAATACCTTATAGTGTGAGCCTTAATTTATAATTAACCTTTTTATTTTTTATCCGATCGGATAGTAAATATACATGCGTGTACTGTAGCATGCCCCTTCAAGTTCATGATTGTATAATAGTTTTTGCATAAAACACAAGCCACATTGTGTGTTTGGCAATTTATAGAATTCGATAGACAAATATCCTTAAATGAATAGTGCTGTTCTTAATTATTATTGTTGTTGAAAACACTTGATCCTACATGTACATGCTCATATCACACAAGGGAATATATTCGGCCACTGTGTGTGCACTTTTTATTATTTTCTGTTTCAGACCCATTCGGTGTAGTAGAGATTTGAAATCTAACATAGTTTTATTGGATTTACAGAGGAAAACTTGCGATCTTTCAAACTTCTTTTTTCCTCTTTATATATAATTGTGTGCGCAAATTGGAAGTTTTCATAACTTTTAGGATTAATATATAAATTTATTTCTAAAATATCACTATTTATCCGATTTTTCTCCTAAACTAATTGCATATTACTTGTTGAAAATTTCATATTACCCTTCTATTAGAACACTTGCCAATTCATAAAAAAAAATATGTAAAAAACACGTGTTAAACAGTAATATGAGGATAATTTGATATTTTAAACAAATTTTAAAAGAGTAATTTAATATTTTTAATAGTATATGATATATTTTTTACATTCTAAACAAGTTCGAATGGTTAATATGATATTTTCAACAAATTTAGAAAGATAATTTAGCATGCAATTAGTTTAAGGAGATATTTTCAACAAATTTAGAAAGATAATTTAGCATGCAATTAGTTTAAGGAGAAAATCTTATGAATAATAATAGTTTAGGAGAAAATTTATATATTATTCCTAACTTTTTGAATGTTATATTAGCAATGTAATAACTATATCTTATTAATATGATAGTTTATTATTGAATCGTCCATAAAGACTCGAATTAAATTTAAAAAAATCCATGGAAATATATGTTTTATTTTTCTCACAACTTGCAATTTGATCAAAGATTAAGATTACACTATCTGAAGTGAAAGTAAAATGCAATAAATCCTTTATTTTTCAAGAAATTTGACAGTGGGAAAGTTAGAACAGAACATAAATGATAAGATGGTAAAGTACAGTGGTTTTGGTCGTGCATGCGAATTGAAAATGTTTGTCTACAATTTTACAAACATTGTTTCTGCATTAGGTTTAGTCATTTCTCTTCTTCTTTAAATTATGTGCTTTGGATTTAGCCATAATCAAGTAAAACATCAATTTTCTTCACTTGATCTGCTGATTTTGATAAACACATCAGTTATTCTCATGCCAGAAATTAGAACTGATGAGCATTAAACTATCTACATAACCATGTTACCTCCAAGTAAATACCAAGAGAAATGAGGTTAAACAACCCCACTAACTGAACTGAGAATGCATCAATTCAAACAGAAAATACATGCACATACCAACCCATGCAGTGATATCAGCAGAGCAGAGCTATCTTCAGCATATGCTGATGGCTATGTACAATTTACTGCAGACTGTTGCCTGAACTTCTGATCCATTTCTGCTTTATGATTCTGCAGGAACATTTAACAATTTACAGTGCCTAAAAGCATTTCCTAATTATCCACACTCATTTTACGGTCTCCAAAGAAATGCTGCTCAATAATTTGTGGTGCTCTTCCATATTCCTGCTATCCTTATCTCTAGTCATGGGTAACATCGATGCAGATGTGAGTCCAGTGGATCGGTCAGGCAATTCTGCACAGAACAATCATAATGCTACTTTCGAAGTTTTAGATGAGCTAATTATTCAACATAGCTTTTGAGTATAATGCTTAAGACTAGATAATGTGTGTGCCAATCAACACTGATACAAGACAAACCATACAGAATATTCAGTAACCTGCTTTTGTACAACTTCAACAAAATTTCAGTTGATATAGACCAAACTTCCAGGAACAGAACTTTCATTGTTTCCTCGGATTGATGAATCGGTAATGAACAAAAAGTAAACTCATAATAATACAAGTTAACACAGATTTTTATGCAGGAATAACGCGTCGTTGGCACCCTGAAAAGTAACTTTTTTGAAAGATACATCTACATTGATTCCCTTTTCTGAAATATACATCCATGTTGATTCCCTTACTATGTAAGGTGTTTTATTGAGTCCCTAGCAACTATTTTAGCATGTACTAGGTCGAAAATTCAATAACTGTTCAAGGACTCGGTAATACTAAATAGAAATTCAGGGATTCAATGGAAAGAAGTGTTCTACCACCTATGAATCCCATATTGGATGTTTATGCAATGATAATGCAACAGTACTGCTCTCTTAAATCACTTCAGGCATAGTACATATAGTGAAATGTTTAAAATAAAATGCATTCCAAGGAAATACTAACCTGGAGTCTTCTTGTCAATAACAAATGCTACCAAATTTACGGTATACCTAAGTAAACATAAAATAACTTAAAGTCAGTAATAATTTCCACAGAATTAATTCAAAAGCTAACACTGGTCCTTATTTTACCATGCAACAACAATATCAACTGTATAGTGTTTGCGAGATGCTACAATAAGAAGGCTCTGAATCACTGCAAGTAACCAAGCAAACTGCTTTATGCACCTGCATAGTAGCCCAACACAATGCCAACAAAGTTGGGAATCAGTCCTTGCACCTAGCACAATGCCATACAACTAAAGGGACCCTATCTATGATGCATGACACACATTAAAGTGAAGAAAAGAACAAACAAAAAAGGAATCAATATGGACAGCAGCATTTACCTCCTTGAGCCATACATATGATATGTGCGCACGAAGACAATGGTAAAAATCATGTGAGATGAAAAAATCAAATCACCACAGCCATAATTAACACCATTGGAAACTGCAAATTTATGCAAGTCATGTGAGAAGCTTTGCACAAAGATGTCACATGTGTAATGGAAACCAAAATGAGTTTTTAAGATGTTCTTTTTAGTCAGAACTCACAGTTGACTACGAGCAATTCAATCACACTCTGTGGTGGGGGCAGCCTTGCAAATTTTGAGCCCTGAAAGAGACAGTTGTACCTGATTGTAAAAAATTGCTTAATATACAACAAGATAATTTAACCATATCTAAACTTTTGTAAAGGGGAAGCCGGATTAGTCCTTGAACTAACAGAAACTGACTTTGTAGCAAGCCAAACTTCATAAAATTTTACCTCGTGGCAGTGATAATTTGGTCCAGGAAGGTGAGTTGAATAGAATGTAACAATCCGAAGAATCTGACATGCCTAAAAAGAAAGCCGAAAATTGATAGAATTAATTATACAGCAAAGAACCATGAGAGAAGTGAATGATGAGAGATGTAATTATCCGAAGAATCTGACATGCCTAAAAAGAAAGCCGAAAATTGCTAGAACTAATTATACAACGAAGAACCATGACAAAAGTGAATGATGAGAGATGTAATTGAGAATAACATTCCAATGACTTTATATAAGCGATCTTCTTGCAATATATATGTGTGTGCGAGTGTGTGGAATTGTTTGTATTTCACACTTTGAAGACTAAAATCGATAAAATATTAGTAATAAAATCCAAAAACAACTCATTAACCATATGCAAATTTTTGACAACAGGATGTCTATAATGAGATGCTAACAAGTTTCTCTCTTAAGTACAAAAACAAAGATACACAATTCAATTAATCCAAGTATGGGCTTCATGATAGATGTCATCAGATATGGCTTCAGAAAAAAGGAAAAAACAAAAGAAACTGCTTACCACCAAGTAAGCAAGAACTCTACACCATATTAGAGCTGTATAGATCTTTTTGTATTGAAAAACAAAAGGATGAAGAGTCCACTGCAATAGAATTAATGCTTATTAGCCAATCAACAACCAACTTTTAGCTTTACTTCTATTTATTGATTAATGAACTCAGTAACACGAGGAATAGTTAAGTCACGTGGCTTATTTTCTCTGAGGTCTATAGAATAATTAATGAACAACTACAAATTTTAGCATCCCAGTACAAATGAACCATGTTTTATCAGCTAAAGGGCTTAGAAATCTATCAAATTACACTCCCACTCTATACTTTTCTTTTACATTCAAGATCATCTGTGTGTATTTTCTAACAATTTATGCAACGAAAAATATGATCTCACCCCTTGAATGCTAGTTATTCAAGACATGAAGGAATTGATGCACGTGTGCATGGATGCAAGTAGTGACAACCTGAAAAACTAATAAATTTAAATAAAAGTGCAGAATATATCTTCTTTTTGTTTTTGGGTACATCCAAAATTAATCCTAATAAAGTTGACACTACGGAACATCAGTAAAAAAAAATAAAGTGATAGTAAGACCAATAACTTTACCAATACAAAAGAAGAAAAGATGAAAATGAACAAAGTCTCGCTTATATAAGCTTTATCCACACCAAGTTCCTGAAATGGCCAAGAAAGGAAAAACAAATGTTATGGATGTGGACTTTAAAATCAAGGATGAAGAGAACAAACGATTTGCAATACTGGCACACACAGGAAGAAGAGAAAAGCCAGTATCCTGAAGAGTCGGTCCCGGCCTATGCAAGTAATGGATTCCATGAGCAGCTAACCCATGTATGTACTGTAGATAGAAAAGAGTTGAGGCCCACCATTAGCATCATCTAGCGATAATGGAATCTAAAGAGACAACTAAAATAAAGAAAAGAAGGGAAAAGACAAAAGAAGGGATAGAAGCCATAGAAATAGAACAGGAACACATGTTAGGGGAAACACAAAGCACCTAAAAAACTAAAAACAAGAAAAGCTAGTTTTGACATTATTTCAACAGATTAAGATGCAAGAGTTTCTTCACTATATATAGAAGCAGAAGCCTGTTGTTCAAGGAGTTTCAAATCCTCAAAGTTAGTACTTAGTATTACAATTGTTATAGTTCACCACCAATTTATTCAATTGAGTATTAGACTCTAGAAATTTTTTTTAAAATCTCAGGTTTTGGTTAAGAAAGACAATGCCAAAGGACAATTTACGGTGCGTGAATATTCAAACAATCCAATTGTCAAAATCACCAAATAGAAATATGAAAGTTCTGTCCCCATCAAGCATGAGCAATGTTGCCACTACCAAATTGACAGATGATTATTTGTTTCTCACACAAAAAGGCAAAATAAACAGAGAAAAGAGCATACCCACATCAAATTATCAATCAAATTTGACAAAATCCCTTGATTAACAATAATGCATCTAACTACTTGCTCTCACTGATAAGGAACACTAAACAAATTTGCACAATTTGAAAACAGAAACACTGAATTTCAATCAACAATTATGAAAAAGGAAAACCTGGAAAACGATCCCTGCAAGAAGCGGCTTCCAATTCTCTGCAACAAGCGACAGTTCTATGGACGTTTCTGCACAAATTTTTCTCCATAGCTTCTTCACGTGAAATCAAAATTAAAATTAAAAAAAAAAAATCCCACAATCAAGCAAAACACAAAGAATCTCATATTAACATTATCTGAAAAACAAAGAAAAATAAGCACAAAAGAGAAAGAGAAAGAAACCTTAGGAGCTTCGCGACCAATGTTAAGGAGCATTATGGGAATCTCAGGTGAAGTTTGACATTAAAAAACACAGAAGACAGAAACTTCACACATGCCCATTAATGTATCACTCATAAACCGCTTACACTTGAGATTTTGAATTGATTTTCCATTGTTTTCGCTCTTTTTTTTTTTTCAAATTAAGAACAATAACAATTTCAAAAATTAGAATTTTTTTTTTCAAATTTGAGGATAATGACGAATCTTAAACCTTAGACCAATATTACGTTCTAACAATTCAAATTCGCAAACTACCTGGGTTTTGTCGAGATGAATAAAATGCTAAATTTGGCAAAATTTTATGAAAAAACATATCAATATTTCGAGAAAAAATAGAAAAAGTACGAGGAGTCTGTCAGACAACCGCATGACCATCCCAGGGAGCCTAAGCTGGCTGGGAACGATCCTCTACAGCTCCGATCATCCCATGAGACGATCCAACCGTTATCACGCTCTGATCATACGGTCATAGTTCATCCAGCAGACTTGAGTTCCTGTCAACTTAGTGATCAAGGACACAGATGTACGAACCTATAGAACAGATCCTGTTCAAGTAAGGTCATGCTAATTCTAGCTCTTCTTCAGTTTTATATAGCCTCGAACTGCCTTGTTTATTTTCGATGTGGGATATAGAAGACTGAAAACTGACAGCGTGGGCTTTATCAGCTAAAAAGGTCAAATCTTTGTTACCTTATACTGCCTATAAACTTGAAAAAAAAGAACTTTACCAAGAAAATCAGGTCACTGGCTTATGGGATAAGAAACGAGGAAATTCAGTTCGACGTCAAGTGATCGATTAAAGTTTGAATTGGCCTTCAAGCCTCATAACATGGATCAGTTCCGTAAGCAGCGCACCAACCATTATGGTCATTAATTAAAAAGAAAGTTGCACTTCATCATTTTACCATTATAGTATATCATGTTAATTGAGTTGTGATTATAGCGGTATAATACTGGAAGTGGTCATCCTCAAAGAACAACTAGCACTGCAAAATTTTTACATTTATACCCATATTTTGAGGAATTATCGTTCACTATGAAACCCGCAGTTCAATTGACCTTTTTTTTTGCCGATCTGAGCTTTTGAATTCAACGAGCACGATCCTTACTAGGGGTGCAAAATTAAGCTTATTGAACAGTGAGCAATTCTATCTTTTCGATTAATTTGTCGAATCCTTGATCGAATCAATTTGGTTCTTAAAATAAATTTTGATTCAATTTGTTCAGTTCTCAAAGGAAAAAAAGAACCAACTAAAGTTTTAAAAAGATGTCGTTTTACTATTATATACATGCATATATATTGAAAAAATATTTATTAATATTTAAAATATATAAGTTCAACAAATAAAAGACTTGATAGCCCAAACTATTGAACCGAACCGAACCGAAATAATTCAATATGTTCCGCTCTCTAGTAAATTTCAACTCGGTATTGAATTGAACTAATCATTTAGGTAGCCTTAATAATCGCTGCAAAACCTTTAGCCATGACCCGTATGCTAATACTCCGAAAAAATGTCACATTACCCAAAAAGGGTGATGAAAGCGACCAGTCAGTGTCAACATCCAGAATGCAGCATGGGATGTAATCATACTCATGGGATGCTTCTTCATCAGTAGAAAAGATTTCCTATTTTTTCTTTTTTGAAGTATTTTTCATCATATTTCATAGGATGCTTCTTAATCAGTAGAAATATTCTTTTTACCTCTTATGCTCAATTCACATTACAACTTTGAGCAATGAGAACAAGAAAAATTCAACAAAACTTTCAAGCTAGTTAAAGCAAAATATCATTGGCTCATTATATGCACACTTACATTGATGAAGATTGTGTTTCTCTAAGTAGTAAGTACACTTAATACTGCTTCTGTAGTTATAAAAGGAAAAACTTGGAACCCATAGTAAAAACATAATGCTCTCAAGCAGATTTTTCTTAATGTCCTTCCATGCACTTGCAGAATCTATGCTTATTTTCCAATTAGTAGCCCATTTGACTGGCTGCATTCCACATTTGCACCCAGTAAAACTGGCTATTTATCTATCTGTACCACCTGCGTAATTACAAGACTACTTGTGAAACTAGACCCTTCCTACTGGAGAAAGAGGCGGATACGAGACGTACCTTGCGGGTACAGTTCCCTCACTTCCATTTGGAGCTCTTATTCCATCATTTTGCGCTAATATGGTTCCGAGAGAAGTTTTTTCTTCAGACAAGTTACTGGATTCTGAAATATCGCATAGTTTTCTAGTGTCTAGAACTGCTATACACAGGGAGAAAGCTTGTAAAATTGAAAGTGGAGAAGTGAATTCGACTGAATAGATCCCATCCTTAAAAGGAACCAAGCTGAAAACAGGTTCTTCTTCTTCTCCACCCTGTGGATAAAATAAAGAAAGAAAGACATGTTATTTGGCCACAATAGGAATAGCTGCGAGGAATAATTGGCAGTGGAAAAGCAGCAGAAAATTACCTGAGGGATAAGCTCGAATTTATCTGCTATAGAGCAAACCTTGGATGTGCTTGATTTCTTAATGAGTTGGTTTTGGTTGGCGAAAATCCGAAGTTTGCAACCCAAATCCCAACCTCCACAGTCACATGATCCACCTGATCTCCAACGTTGGATCAATGATGAAGGTCCGCCTTTATTCGGCAGGGTATGAACGCCACTTGGAAGAATCACTGTTGCACTAATAATGCTTTGGCTGTTGGTGACAGGTTCTTCCCTGGAAGAAGAATTAAGCCTAGGGTCCAGGAAGTCATTGCTTTTACCAGTCCAATGCCTGTCAATGGCCGTGCTTCCGTTAATGACTTTGGGAACCTTGACAACAATAGCAGCAAGCTCATTGTTTGGCTGGAAGTCTAATGTTGGCTGCTCTGATTGTTGTAGGTCCACAGCAAACAAGACAAATTCTCTAGCAAATGAATGATCCACGTAGTTCTCTCTCGTCATACAGGAAAACTGAGAACTGGAAACCTTCAACTGAGCTACAACATTAGGAATATAATCATGGCCTTTGCCTTTGCCTCCTTGGTTTATCCACCTTCCATTCTTTTTCTTGACTTCTCGAATAGCAAAAAATGTGTATACACAGCTATAATCGTCATCTCTTGAGCTACTCAACTTCTTCACTGTGGCTGCAAGAATACTACATTCATTGTCCACAGAAAATGTGAAAAGCGGCTGGCCATTCTTAATTGCAACTCGGAGAAGAGCTTGAAATGCTGATGATCCCTGCTTCTTCTCCTGAGACGAATTCTCAATCTTGACTTCCCTGCAGCTTGCCATATCAAATTTTACAATTCCTGGCTGTCTTGATCCAGTGAAAGAATCCCGTCTTCCATTGGATAATCTGCAAGCTCTATCTTTTGCAACCGCATCTTTTTGCAATGACTCCACAAAATGATGGCAGTTTGGTGCCTTAGGTTTCAAGAGTGGATCCAATAACCTTCTCAGTGGGCTTGACCTGGCTCGGCTTGTAGCACTTTGCATATCACTAAAAGTACCTTGGCAAGAGGAAGCCTTGTCATTCTCTGAAGGAAATTTTAAAGAATTATGGGTTGTGATTGATGGCAGCATAGCTGAACTGTCCTTAGAACTGAAACTTTTACCTATCTTGCCCATGCCAATGCTGAGTCGGCGAAAAGGTGAAGTGCTTCTTGGTGTTTCAGCAGCTGCTTTGCTTAGTTTTCGATCCAATCCTGTAGGAGGCTCTTTTGAAGCTAGAGATTTTGTTGTTGTAATCGTTCTTTTGGTGTCAAAAATCTGACCATGGGATGGGCTGCCCCCAGTTCTGGGCAGATATGGTACCGAGTGAGATGAATTGGGCAAGACATTGACACTCTCTGAATCCGAGGAGCAACATTTTGTCTCTTTGCATTCGTCAGTCCCACAAGGTAATGGGCAAGAGTGTGGAACATCAGAGCTGACCACTCCAGGATTAATATCATCAGGCATCTCCGACAAGCTTCTTCGACTTGGTTCTTCTGCTTTTTGACTTGAAATTGTTGTTGCCTCAGAAAGCAGGGAATGCTCACCTTGGGTGAGATCCCTTGGCATAAGTAAAGTTATTCTCTTGCACTTTTCCGGGACACGTTGCTTGACAGCATGTGCTTTCTGCTCTCGCAGATTATTTACCCTCTTCGAAATTTTGCCATCTTGGGTATTATTCATTACTTGCATAGACTGCAGTGTTTCCAAACTTTTCCCATCAAAATTTCCACTTTCTACATTAATCTTTAAGCCCCAATCTTTTCCACTACAATGATCCAACCTCAGTTCAGAACAGTTTTTGGAGAAATGGTGACCAGTCCTGAGGAACTGTCCTTGTACGTTCATGGTGCTAGTCTCAGCATCTTCAACATTGTAGCCCTTTAGAAAACTTTCTCCAAATGATTTGACTTCTTTTGGATGGACATCTACTGGAGATGATATGAGATGAGATTGCAGTGATGGACGGCGTGTCCTTTGATGAGCAGGAGAGTGACTCTTCCCACTATTAGAATCAACTGATGATCCTTCAGTTGATAGGGATGACGATGAATTAGCACTTGAGAGCGAGTTCCGCCTATTTCTGTGTGGTATATGTTTCTGGCTATACTGCCACTTTTCTAAACGACCCCAGTCAAGAACCCCAACATTTAGTACTTTCTCCTGGCGCTTTTCTCCTCTCTCCAGATAACTTGGCAGCTTAGACATGTACTTGACAAGCTCTTCTTCTTTTGCATTCCCAAAATTCTTCAGGAAATTCTGTGAATGCTTAGGTGAGATATCTTCTATATTCCTTGTAATTTCACAATGAAGATCAGCATATGACAAATTAGGCTTTCGTGGTCTTAATCTGTCATCCAGAGTCAGACTTTGCCTTGCTCTGGTTGTCACTGTTGCAGGAGCTCCTAAGAATTGCCAGTCCCTGGGATTTAATTTCAGCCTCGAATGGTCTTCCATAGACCAAATAATTTTTTTGGACTTCAGCAGCCCAGATGAAGGCTATAGGATGCAGGTCTTAGTTCTCTTCACCTTTATTTTCCTGGATGTTTTCAACGAATAGGCTATAATTGGACCTTTTTAGCTTCACAAAGACGATGGACACTGTGAAGATAGCAGGAAAGACTGAAAAAAGGAAAACGCACACATTTTAATTTATATTTACGGTTTCACAAGCATATTAAAAAAAATTCCATGGTTATTTGGCCATAGGAGACAGTAGAATGATGATAAAAATGCAACAAAAAATAGTGATTGACCATGTTATTTCACTGAAAATAGAACTTTCTTTTTGATCCAGAGTCAGGACAATAAGCAATTCAAGCATAGATATTGAGAACCTCAAAAAATGAGTAATTTTTTTTTAACTTCTCTCATCCACAAATAAAACAAAAACTACATCAGTAACTACAGGTTGTGAATTTCACATTTTGATATAATAGCAAGCAATAGCTTCTGGTAAGAAAAAAGCAAAATGAAAACAAAACTTCTGTGGAGACCTTAAACAGCCTAGAGTTTTCGTTACTCATACCATTACAAACAATCTGATAGAACCCAAGAGTCATATTCACATGAGCTGCCACGAAATTTTAGCTTTAAACTTTTTAACAACCATAAGCAAAACAACCACGATACAATACGCAAGTCAATGCCTCATAATTCTAAAAGTCTCCTGTATGATGATATCCTGGAATTTACAGCGCCACATAATCATCAAGTTCATAACAGCAAAGGATGCAATTCTTCAAGCTAGATATAGATTCGATGCAAAACATGAACACTGAATAACTTTGAAGAATCTAAACTCCAATACAATTAACTGGTGGAAGAAGAAGAGAGAGAGAGAGAGAGAGAGAGAGAAACAACCAATTTGACATCATTTCATAAAGGCGTTGTTTATTGTGCCTAATTTTTCTATTTCCTTCCCCATAAAGGCAAAGAATATTCAATCTATGGACAAAATAAACACAAAATTAAGTAATGTAGTACCCCTCTGCCTTCATAAACTCCAAAATTCTTACAAAAATCTTCTTGCCCGACCTAGGAAAGATGAGAATGAATTGGCAATCTCTGCCCTAAATGCAATAGGAGGCGGCTTTAGTGGTCATTTGTTTAATTTTTGTACTTTGTCTCATTCTTGAATTAACTTGGAACTCAAAGGCCTCAATATACTATAATATCTACAAGGTCTACATCACTATAATAGTTTTTCCATCAAATGGTGCCAGTTAACCAAAATCTTTCCAGCTTGCATATAGACAAAATATTGAGGCAGCTTGATAGCAAAAATTGAGTGGTCCATATAAGAAGCTTTTACATTTTATTGAAAAACTTAAGATAAGGCAAATCAACTCATATCCTCCTCGTCATAACTGATTCCTTCAGTTAATGCAAACGAAAAAGATCCCCAGATATTCAAAAGCAAAACGCACTAATTTTCGGAAACAATCAACAGTAAGCCCCATTTCATTCTCCAAAAGAATTAAAGGCAATTTTTTTCAAAAGGAACCACTTCTTTTTTTTTTGCCTAACCTTTTCCCAGAATCAAACAGTATCTATTTACTTTAAATCGATAAAAAGTAACAACTTTGCTTAATCTCTTTCCTTTTTACTCTTAAAGATGCAAATTTTCAGAAATAACATAACTTTGAACAAAAAGCAGCAAAGCAAACAGAATTTCTAGCAAACCAAGCACGAAATTTTCTTGAGATTCTTAAATCAAACAAAAAAAAATAGCACACACCCATTTCAGTTTTACAAATGCAGAACCAAGACATGCCATCAACAAAACCACCGGCCTATTCAACAGTATGTATTTACTTTAAATCAACAAGAGTAATAACTTTGCTTAATCTCTGTCCTTTATATTCTTAAACATCAAAACAAAGATGCAAATTTTTCAGAAATAACATAAATTTGAACGAAAATCATGAAAACAAACAGAATTCCCACCAAACCGAGCAAGAATTTTTCTTGAGATTTTTAACTCAAACAACAAAAATAGCACCTACCCATTTCAGTTAAACAAATACAGAACAAGGAGACCCCATTATCAGAGCCACCAGCCTATTCAACAAGAAGGAATGCGTGTCGGTGCTCCAGTTGCCGGTTAAAACGAGTAGCAGAGATCAGAAGCAGCAAGAGAGATGAAAAATGCTAAAGAAAATCAATGGCTTCCTTTTTCTGTAACGAACTGAAATCTACCAAAGGGAAAATTCAATCAAAAGCAGAAAAGCACAGAGCTTCTCAGAGAGAGGGAAGGAGAGAGGCTTTATTTCTGGCTGGAAGTTACTTGTTTGTGTATGTTACAGTCAAAGAGTGAAGTGTTATTAGAAGCAGAGGGGCAATCGTTTTCATCAGACGGCTATAAAGTAAAAGGTGATAATCAAAGGTAGTCACAATCAAGATGGCGCGTAATGGGTCTGTTCGTGGGCCCCGCTTTGTGACCTTAATCTTTTTGTTCCTATTTATTTTTCTATAATTGTCATATTACTATATAAAAAATAAAAATAAAAATAAACACTTAGAAATATAGAGTTGTCCACTAGAATTATAACGAGGGATATTTAGTAATTTTGACTCTTAGTTCCGATCCATTTCAAATTTTCTATTCCACCATTATTTTCATTAAATAATTAGGTGTAACCGTCCGATATTATAAATATTGATATTAATAATATACCGGTTATAAGTCCTTACCTATTATTAATGAATTAATGCTGTATGATTAACCATTATATAAAGCTTATTAATTTCATTAGGTAAGTTTTAAATATTTCAGATTAATTTGACTATCAAAATCTTTATTTTAAAAAAATTTGTTGGAATTTTTTTCTTTTATATCGATTTTATGAACTAAAATAAATCATAATAAATATCGATAGACCAAAAAAATTAAACGTTATAATAAAGTATTTGCAATTTCATATTAAAAAAATATATGTTTTTAATATTTAATTAAAATATGAAAACTTAGTTGCATATAGGGATATAAATAAAATTTCAAAATGATTTACGCAAATTCCGCCGACATCAAATATTAAGAAATAGAATGTAATTTAAGATTCTATTAAAGCAGAAAACTTAAAAGAGGAAAAGTGTTATGAATTTATTTAGTCAATTCTTTCGTTTCAGAATAATATTGAATTAATAAGTTTTATAATTACTGTATAATATTGAAAAAAAGTACATTTTGTCATTTATTTAGGAAAAGAAATTGAGTAGAATCCCTTTCAAATTAATAATTTTCAGTTGTTTGCATAATAATAATATGTAATTCTCTTTGAGTGTAAAATCAAAATTTTGTTTTGCTTAAATTTTATTTGCATTTTCAATTACATATTGAATTTAATAATAACTTTCATTTTTCCAATAATTATCAATAAATTACGACAGTCACAAAATCTTTTTTCAATATATATTTAATTTCCCAAAACGCATTAAAGAAATTAGAAATAAGAAGATCATGGCTTATTAAGCTGGTGGGACCCGAGATTAACATCCATGCAACTCGAGCCATCGGATTAAATCTGGGTTAGATTTAATATAGCAATCTTGCATTTATCGCTTTCGTTTGATCTTTAGCCACCTGACCTGATTCGATTATTCTATGACACGTGGAAAATCATTGACGTGGCTTTTGTGAGATTAACAAATAAATAAAACCAAACAATTAGCCTTTAAATGTTAAGTTAAAAAGAATACTATGTTTTAGCTTTAATTTGTAGTCTTCAATTATGAATTTATCACATTTTAGATTGATTTAAAAAATTAAAATCAAATATACATATTATTTAATTTTCTTTACTATCGAAAAATATAATTTTATTAACAGAATTCGCTATCTGATATCTGAATAAATTAATCTGTTATTATCTTTTAATTATTAGATAAAACAATTCTGGAATCTCAAAATAATTTAAGCACATTTAATTTGTTTGTCTAGCTTGTAAAGTAGAATTTCAAACAAGAAAAAGATAAAGAAAAGGTAAAGAACGGAAAAAAAAAAAAAAGAAACGGGAGCCTATGGGCTTAAACATTATAATTACTTGGTTGATCCCAATATATTAGTGATCCCATAGGAATATGATATCAAATCATGACCCCTTTTTCCCAATATGTATCCAATAGTACACTTTTGTTGGATTTATTTATAAAATATTTCAAACAAAATTAATATTTTGTTGATATACCTTAACTTTTTGAAAAAAAAAAAAGTTTATTTTTTTCTTTGAAAATATAGCATATGTTACAAAGGGACCCATTAATTACTTTCTTATTTTTGTATTTTTATTATATTTTTTATTTAAAGTTAACTACAAATTTAGACCTAAATTATAAGATATTTTTCAATATCGGACCTAATGTTTGAAACTTTGCAATGTCAAGTTTCAATTTCAACTCTCACTCCGTTAACAATTTCGTTTAATGTTAATGCCACTTGTTTACTCAGTTAAATAAGTGAGTCTCACATGTCAATTGCGTTTCCATATCACCTTCTTCTTCTTTCCCACATCATCTCTTCTTCTCTCTCAAGTCATTTTTTCAATTTTGTGAAACCTTTAACCCACAAATCACATCTTCTTCTTCTTCTTCTTCTTCCTATTCCTCTTCTAAAATTGTATGTTCTTAATTAATTGCCTTAAGACCGCCATTAGAGAAGTCAAAGAAAAACACAATAGACATCGGCAGCAATATTATTTGAATTAAAAGACAAGAAATCGTCAAATAATGCTCATTGATAAATGGATTTGAAAGTTGGAGGCAATTCTCCTCTCAAACTTGATTTCAGAGCTTTTTGTGCTTCAATGTAGTTCTTTGTTTGGCTGAGACACAGGCTTCGTTTTTTGCTTGTTGGATTACTGACTTTTTTGGTTTAATATTGTCTTTCGTTATTGCTGAGTCTGTTGAATTTGCAGTAGGTATATAGGCTAGGAGTTGCTTGGCTGGATTGTTTGTGTTGGGCTCTTATTAATTACAGGGAAGTATGGATTTTAGGGGTGTTAAAAATCCGACCCTATCCGAACAAGGAATTCGGATAGGATTATTAGGGTTGTTAGGGTCGGGTAGGGTTAGGAATTTTGAGTTCACTTCGGGTCGGGTTAAATCCTTATTAACACGAACAACCAGAAAAACAAATATTTTTCTCCCAAAATGCAACGTTTTGATAATCGGGTAAGTTCGGGCTGGGTTGACCCAATCCGAACCAACTCAAAATTTCTTTTAAATAATTTAAAATAAAAGAAAAAAATAATTTTAAAATTAAAAAAAAATAAAATTGGATTGTTCGGGTTATTCGGGCGGGACCTCAAAATTGTGCGGGTTATTCGGATAGGGGCCCGAAATATTTGTAGAGTAGGGTTGGGTTGGGATATAGGGAAAAATTCCCTGATGAACACCCCTAATGGATTTGCTGGACATTATTTTGCCTTCACTGTATTTCCCCTCGAATTAATGAAATTCTTTGGTTTATATATATATATATATATATATATATATACAGTACTCTGTTTCTCTATATATTCAAATTGAACCAATTTTAACATAAAAACTTTTAAAATTCTTCAGAAAAAAAATATGTAGTTGAGTACCTGAAATGAAGGCTAGTTTGTGGGTTTAGGGTTTCACAACATTAAAAAAAAAAACTATCTTGAGAAGGAAGACGAGGCGATGTGGGGAAAAATAAGAAAGTGATGTGGTAGTCTAATTAGCAGGTGGGATTCACTTATTTAGCTGAATCAACAAATTTCATTAGCATTTAATAGAATTATTGATAGAGTCATTCAATTAAAAAGAGAGTCAAATTTGGAGACTGACATTGTAAGCTTTCAAACATTGGGTCTAGCATTGAAAAATATCCTATAATTAAGCCTTAATTTGTAATTAACCTTTTTTTTATTATTATTTTGATGACTTGTGCTAACAAATTTTTTTTTTAATTCCATATGATATAAAATTATAAAACTTATATGTATCATCGAAAAAATAGAAAATAAACTACTAAAATTGGCTTTGTGGCCAATAATCGATAAATCGATAAAAAGTACAGAAAATTTCGAATTTGATTGCTTCTAATGATATTTGAAATTTTCATGGTTACAAATTATGTTTTTGTTTTTTTTTGTAAAATAAAAAATAAATTAACTTGTAATATCACTTGTCATGCAAATTTTTGACAAAAAATAACATTTCTTGCTTAAAAGAAATAGGCATAAATAGTGGACTAAAATTCGGTACGTACGTGTTTGAACCGTTTAGTTAAATGGATATTCGCGATTCAACGTCCATATGTGTGAATGAATTGTTTTTTAACAAAGTATTCTATTAGAGCTAAAGATCTCGAGCCGAAAATAATACGAGTAATATTGCAATAAAGCTTGTTAACTAATAATAAATTGTGCCAATAAAATAATAATAATGATATTTATTTTTCCCAATAGATATTATATTATCTAAGGCTTTTGACACCTTTTTCAAATGATGCGGATATAATCACAAAATTTTACTATTTATGATCATATAAGATCTTAGTGATCCCATGTTAATCAAATCCTAATAATTTCCTATCATTGACACCATGACTAATTTTGTTTCCAATTGATATAATTAACGTTTATGGTGATTTATGAAATTAATTAATGATTATCTATTTGTTAACACGTTTTTATGGATTCATTCATTCTCTAAAATAATTCATATTTTCACAAGGGGAAAGATTCCAACTATATTTTTACCATCTAAATTTACTTTGAAATTCTATTTTGCCTTTCAAGTGCTTTTTGAAGTAAAAATGTTAATATAATGATTAAAAATGATGGTAAAGTATTCTATAATTAATTAAAAATTGCACAAAATTTGTTTTATAATTGTTAAAACTACTGCTAAAATACTTATATTTTTTGCATTCTTTCAATATTTACGGAGACATTTTAACTTTTGATACAATTTGATGAATAAAATAGAGTCTTAAGACAACTACCGATTTTTCAATTAATTAAAAATTCTAACTTTTTTTTTCACCCCCTGCTTTTTAGCATTTTGTTTTTTACCCGATCATAGTAATCTTCCACGGTCTTCAAGCGGAAGTGACTTTGATTTTGCCAGCGGCCCAGCAGAATAAAGTTTTCTTCAAATCATTTTTTTTTTAAAGGAAAAGTTCATTTATCTTTTTAATCATTGCATATCCAAGTTAAAAAAAATATAGAGAGTTTGTAATTTAGAACTAGAAAATCAATCTCAGAGCTTTAATAATAATAATAATAATAATAATAGGGGTGAACATAAATTGATTAATCAGTCTATAACCTATTTTTTTTTAATTCAATTCATTAATATCAGTTTTCAAAATTAAAATCCAAATACAACCATCAAAAATATCAGTTAACCACTAAAAACTGTTGGTTAACTAACACGCGTCCATAAAATTAAAATATAAATCCTATAAGTTTAATTTTAAATATAAATGTACAAATAAAAATACAAGTCATTAAAACATAATGTCAATATAATAAAAAATTATATAAATGCTTTATAAAACAATTAATAATTCAAAATTAATGTATTACTTATCAATATTGATAAATTAATAATTTTTTATAATTAAAGGATAAAATATATTTATATTTATATAAAGTAAAATGATAAAAATTAAAATGTAAAAATTATCTTTATGGATTATATATATATGGAGAGAAAATTACATAAAAGACAGGTTAATAAGATATTAAAGTCCAATTTTAAATCCATTTGCTATAATTTTTAAAAATTAAAATTTACGTTCGGTTTTAATCGAACTGGTTAATTACATAAACATATTTCAACTCGATATTAACTGCTAATTTAAAGATATTTTAGTTTTTTTATACAACACAAAATAGCATATTTATAACAGTTCTATGCCAGATGAAATTATGTAATGGATATTTCGTATTTTATATTCATTTAATATATGTTAAAAACTTTATAAGACTAAAGTTAATTGTCAAGATAGTGAAAATTCTCCAACTTTGACAAAACCATCTTCAAATTATTTGTTTCAACAATTACACTGACATCTTTGCAAAATAATTGTCTCTTTTTTTATCAATTATATCTATAATAAAATAAAATTATTTCAGCATTAATTTTTATTATTTATAAAATTTAAATTCAAAAATTTGATAGGAGAGGCCATAGATATTGATGAATTATGAACTGGCTTACAATATCATGTGCTAAACAAAATTGACTAATGTCACTTCAGAAAGAAAAAGGCTGATGGATTTGATATTTAATAATTATATTTATACCATCAAGTATACGCTTTAATATGATTTTATTTGTTACTTTTATATTATAGTTTATAACCACTAAAGCATGATTAAACAAGTCGATTGAAATTTATGGATTAATTAAAACCATGTCATTGTTTTTATGGCAACTTGCTTGTCTCTCTCATCATTCAAAACAAAGACTTGGAAAAAAACATAATGTCAATTCCTTTTTCAAACCTTTATCTCAATTGGAAATTGGAAACTTTAATAATTTATTTTCTATATTTTCTTAAAAAATAATTTATCTGTCACTCAAACCATTTGATGCTTTAAAAAATAAAGTATTTTTTGGTACACAGAATAAACGTGTATATATATATAGAGAGATCAATTACAAATATCAAAAGAAGAGACTTTTTTTTAAATGGTATTTTTTAAAAATTTATTTTGAGAAATGATGTGTGTATAAAAATATTTGAAAAAATGGGGTGAGGATGTTTAATCCCGAAACAGGACATTACGGGAATAAAAGTGAGCTT
The DNA here is from genome assembly GCA_037975025.1 of Excoecaria agallocha. Taxonomy (NCBI): domain Eukaryota; kingdom Viridiplantae; phylum Streptophyta; class Magnoliopsida; order Malpighiales; family Euphorbiaceae; genus Excoecaria; species Excoecaria agallocha. The sequence goes on from CM075821.1 coordinate 994,901, forward strand.
AAGGTGAACGAGGAGGACCAAAAATGTTGAATGAATAGTGGGGTCCACTGTTTAATCCCCTAATCAATGGTTGCGGGAATAGGATAATTTTTTATTGTTTTTTCTTGTACAAATTTGGTTGGCTTAGCTCCATCAATATTACTGGTTTAAAATTATTTAAACCCGAATTATGACACACACAGTATAAATATACAGAATAAAGTTCAAAATTTTAATATGAAAATTTGTAAAAATTTAAAATCAACAGTGAATATATTTTATTCGTATAATGTGTCATAACAATTCAAATATTAATATTTTTTTTTGAAAAATTAGATATTATTTTGTATTAAAATATAAAAATTTAATAAAAAAATTTAAATTCTTATTAATTGCTCGTAATAAGATAGTATAACGCATCATTTAAAATTTTTTGATCCATAAATATACAGTAAATAATTATTATTTTCAATAACTTAATAATAAATTTATTAAAAATATATTTAAGGGACAAATACTACATCATTTTTAAATAAGAACGTATTAAATAAGTAACACATAACTACGCTATAAATAAGGACCTCTTAAATATAGCATAGTTATATGTTACTTATTTAATACATTTTTATTTAAAAATGATGAAGTATTTATCCCTTAAATATATTTTTGATAAATTTATTATTAAATTATTAAAAATAGCAAGTATTTATTGCGTATTCTGTAAAAAAAAAAAAATTGAAATTTAAATTGTTCGGATCAGCAATTTGATACAATTATGATGTGAGATAGCCTCGGCACCTATATATACTCCTAAGGGTATAATTAGCGTATTACATCCCCTCTCATGTTTCATGTCAATTGTAGTTTTTTTTGAAAAAATCTGTCCAATCTAAATATTATTACACATATTTTAATTTTGCATTTTTATTGATATCATTATTATATTAATATCTCCATTGAGCTTTATTTTATTACATTTTTTGCTACTTTCATATGATTCTTTCAAAGTTTTTTTAATAAATTGTAAAAAGTTACTTCACTTGTTTTAAATAAGTTATTTCTTTTTCACGTATATTAAGCTAATTGTTATTTTTTTTAATTTACTAAAAACTATTTTACAAAAACTATATATCTTTTACTTATGTCTAATGAAGATGGAGAATATATATATATAAATAGAAAGTTAATAAAAACATAAATGTAATGCTGATATTAATAAACGGTTAAAATTAAAATATATGTAATAAATGTTATTTGGATTTTATAAAGTAAGGACAAATTTTTACAAATAAGTAGTACTAATTAACTTGGAACTGAAAAAGTAATTATTATTTTACTATGGGTGAAAAAAAGAAAAAAAAAACAAAAATAGACATTAGATTGAGAGAGTATTTATAACAAGAAAATAAATTTGCGTGACAACTTGTGCATGGCAACCTTTGACTAATTTTAACTCTGACACAAGACACCTCATTTGGAAGCAAAGTATCCAATAAACTTTTGCTATACCATACAAAATTTAGCTTCAATAAATTAAAATTGGCAGGGAAATATGTACAATTTCCCTCGCTATCTGACCCATGAAAAGACCCTGTTTGCTGTCTGATTATGCCACGCTCACATGCCAATTTATCTCAAGTCTTAACTCAATACAATATAATATTAACAAATCCTAATTCAATCAATTTATCTCAACTACATACCCAACTAGGTGTATGATTAGAAGCCCCGCCATCCCATCCTATATGAGCTACATGCTTCACATCTGTTGGGTACCCAATATCCATCTCCCTCTCCTTCACCACTGCAACCCGAAAACAAAGCTTATCGTAAATTAATTCGAGGATAAACTGCCGTGTATGCGAAGTAATTATTGTGCATCCTATGAAGTTCCGGTTCGAACAAGAAAAATTAGTGACAAAGAAAAGCTCATTATAAATTTAACTCAATGATAAATTGCATGTCATGTATGCAAAGTATAATTATCCGCACAGCTACATATTCTATGAAGCGTCTGAATTCCAATATAAGTAAGCATTTACTGTGTATTCTATGAAAAAAAACCTTGGTAGAAATGATTGCAAATTGAATAAAATAATGGGTTGAAATTTAATAGATAGGCACATGAGGTCCATTTAAAATAGGATAGAGGATGAATAATGAATCAAGCTGAAATTAATGCCAACTAGCTAAGATTGAGAAGTAGAATCATGAAGTTCGGAAAATTTTCCTAAAAGTATCCTTTAGAAACACCTTTTTATTTTATAGATTGTAAAGGACTAAAAGTTATTATTATTCTTATTATTATATGTGATAAATCTTTCTCAATTCAGTTCTAATAATTGGGTGGTGGTGTAAATTAGAGAATTCACAATTCTAACATAAAAATAGAATTAAAGGAATGTTTTCTTTATTAATATATGGATTAAATGCTAAAAATTAAAATTAATTTCATTTGATTAATTTAAAAAACTTAACATTATATTCATTTATTTTTCAAATTATTCACTTTTAGTTTAGATCAAATTTAACAGTTTTGATAAACGTGACAAATGTCAAAATGTGTAAAAAGGACATTTTTAGATTTATAAATTATTGTTAATTTTTGTATTTTGTCTGTATATTTTAAAAAATCAATATCAATTTTTTTTTTTACGTTTTGAGTCACTTGCATTGGGTTCAAATTTGATGTTTTTGATGGATTTCACGTGTATTTTCTGAAAAGTAAAGAAATTTAATGTTCAATTATTTGGTATATAAGAACTCAAGGGAAAAATCCAAAATAGTTCAGAAGGCTACGTATGGATTTTTGCAAAAACGAATTATATGTGTGTGCTCCATTTTGATCGGACACATGTTTGATGATATGTGCTTGTAATGCTAAATTTATCCTCAATGTATGCTACTTGAAAATTAAAAGAATTCGATACTGAATTTTTGAAGTACAAAATATAACGTAGAAAAATATAATAATTTTAGGAACTTAATAATATGATAGCAATAGTAAAATATGCCAATGAACCGATTAATCCTTCATAGAAACCTCATAGTACCTAATCAAAGTGAATAGCTTTCATAAATTCACAAAGAAAAATGCCTTTTTACTTAACTTTTACTATTAAATATCATTAGAATTTGACGAGCAATGATGGCAAAAAAGTAAAAAATTCCATTGATGGTTGGGTAATAGTATAATGTACAAGAATTATGGGATTGACCATCAAATATATATATATCTGAAATATTCGATCAACAATTTAAAAATAATCACCGACCAGGTCCATATGTCTCGAATATCGAGGCAAGCCAATCTTCAGCCCAAAAAAGTTGTCATTAGCAGTGAGAATAAAGACACAAAATAACACATTATTCTTGCTCTGAATATTCATATACAAATCAAAATAATTCAGAGGCACATGTAAATGCAATCAAATTGCATCGCATAATTAATTTCCTTAACCATACTTAAGGTTTTTTAATTACAAAGTTTGACAATCTGAAGCATAGGAATCTTAGACTTGAAAGTTGAAAATGGTTGACTGATCACTAAATAGGTCCAACTAAAATTCGAAACCTTAAAATTAGGGATGATCACAGGGCAGAAATTTCCTGGCTCCGGCGGAAATTCGTCCCGTTTGAGGCGAAAAATTTCCAAATTTTCCTACTGCGGGGACGGAAATGGGAAAAAAAAAATCTCTGTTATAAAATCGGGGACGGGAACGAGAAATGGGGTATCCGTCTCGTAAAAATCCTCATTCTGCAATTTTTTTTTTTAATTTTAAAATATAATATTTTATAAATAATTAAAATTAAAATATAACTTAATTTTATAACTATTATATTTTAAATTATACTTAATTTAAAATTTATGAATGATTAAAATTTATATTAATTTAAATTATGATTGATTTTAAATTTTTTATTTATTAAATATTATATTTTAATTTTAATTATTTATAAAATATTATATTTTAAAATTAAAAAAAATTCGGAGGACGGGAATTCCTGCAGGGCGGAAAACGGGGGGATTTTCTCCCCGTTCTAGAGTTGGGGACGGGGATGGGGAATCTCCAACCTCGGTGGGGTAGTGAGTGGAGATGCAATCTTCGGTTCCGTCCCGTCCTGTGAGCACCCTTACTTAAAATTCTGATAATAAGATATATCGATATCATTAATAGAGACCGTCACGGAGCCAAGATTTTAAAAGTAGAAGGAATTAGATTTTAAATCAAAATGTTATGTGATTATTATTAAATTAAAATTTGATAAAAAAATATTTAAAATAAATTAGGAGGATTACTGGGGACAATTTTTTAAATAATGTTATTTTAAAAAATATTTACAAAAATGGGGTGGGGGGAAAAAGTTTTACAAAAATGGGGTTGTTGGGAGTCGCGTGGGGGACAGAATATCTGTCCCGCCTGAAACCGCTGGTGGGGCCAGCGGTTTCACATCTGAAACCGCTGGTCCCACCAGCGGTTTCAGGCGGGACAGAAATTCCATCCCCCCACGCCTTGGGTTCTGTGCCGATTGAAATAATTTTAAGGGCAAATGCCCTATATAACGCCTCGGATTCCATGCCGGTTGAAATAATTTCAGGCATACTTTCTAGCCTGCTAAAAGGAAGCTAATTGTTCTGTGGCCTTAGTAAGGCAACTGAATTTCCCTAGACATTTCCTTACTCTTATTATATATAACAGGCGTTGAAACTGCTGGAAGATACCATCTGATTTTGACTTTAATTTTAATAATTGGACTTGTCTGTACTAGGTAGGTAGCATATTATCATTAGCACTTGATTAAAAGTGTAGGTTTCGGGTTTAATTATTTACAATATTACTTATAGCTGTAATCAATTAGAAATTATATTCCGTAACTAAAAAGGACATTTTTATTTGTGCCCTTTAAGCGACATCTCGAGTTCGAATCTTGTGAATAGCGAAATTTAATATTGAGAAAATTTTACCTCATGGTTTCAATTGGATAATATCAATAATTTAATAGACATTTTTCACATAATTTAACTTCTTGCGGTATTTTGCATCGGTAAATTGGTTTGTTTTATTTTGCTAATGATTATTAACAATTGGGCAGAAATGGTCCAATTTTATCAACAAATAAACAAAATTATATCATAATCATATTTATTTTTTAAAATCAACGTAAAATTCACATTAAATATATAAGAAAACTTATATTAGCAATAATAGAGAAATAAGAATATTTAGTATTAAGTTAAACAAGATAAAATTATGTTCAAGCAATTTCAAAAGTGGTCGGTTGAGATTTTGAAATTTAGAAATCGAATGAAAAAATAAATAAATAAATAAATAAGGAATGTATAATTTGGTTAATTATTGCATCCAAAGTTACCTAAATGACCCAAAAAAACAGCCAGTTAACGCGTGATCTTTAAATATTAAACTGGAAAAATCAATCCTTTAGATGCATTCTAAGCAGAAAGCACCTTGATTTGGCAAATTCCAGATGTTAGCTGACCCACAATTAATTACTATACTAATCTTGATTAATTAATTAATTTTTGTCCCGGCGTTATAGGGCATCTGCCCTTAAAATTATTTCAACCGGCACGGAACCCGAGGCATGGGGAACAGAATATCTGTCCCGCCTGAAACCGCTGGCCCCACCAGCGGTTTCAGGCGGGACAGATATTCTGTCCCCCACGCGACTCCCAACAACCCCATTTTTGTAAAACTTTTTCCTCCCACCCCATTTTTGTAAATATTTTTTAAAATAACATTATTTAAAAAATTGTCCCGATTACTGCCATAATTTAAATATATATATTTAAAAAATTTCTAAAATTTTGTGCACACTTTCAAGATAATACGACTCGTCATTGAAAAGAGGGAGACCAAATGCAAGCATGAGGAGGACCTTGGACCTCTAAATTTTCTTTTTAAACCCAAATTTAACGTAGACTTTATGATTTGGTCCATAAAGTGTTATTTTTTTTCAATTTGGCCTCTTTAAAAGTCTTTTAAACCCTCTTTATAGGTATAGCCTTTCGTGTGTTCATTCTGTGTCCGGCCTTACTGCTAAGCTAGAACTTATTAATACAGCTTTGATTGCTAGCTGGCTCAGAATTCGATGGATTATATATTACTTTACAAAATATGGACTTGGCTTTGTGAAAAATTTTACCTATAATATTATTTTTTCTGTGATGTCTTAAAAATTTGGATAGTTTAAATAGTATTTTTCAGATAGTAAAAAGTGATGCCAAACGATACTATTAGACTAATAATATAAATGATATGACCTTACGATACTGATAATAGTGGTATTTCGGTGTTCAGATCAATGTCTGAGTATTGGGTTCTGTTTTAACCTAGATGTAAAATGATAGTTGTACCATCTGCGAAGTCGAGTTAATTTGCACTGTTTTCCAGATTTTTAACTTGTTAGTTGGAAACTTTAGTTAACAAATGCAGTAATGAATTGGTTTATTGTTTCATATCCTAATCCAAGTCAAAAGAAACATCACTTCCATTGCATAATTAATTAACTTAATTCGGTTGATCTTATATATGCGGGTGTCAGATGGAGTAAAATGTCCCATATTAATGGGGTCGACGCTGTATAAAAAATACCTATAGGTATTAAAATATTTCCAAACTCTATTTCCCATCTAATAAAGATATTCCTTCATCGCATATTGTATATTGCCGTAAGTTAAGAGAATAGGAGCTACTTCGCAGACTACAAGAACTGATCTGTGTTAATAAGTTTTAAAAGGATTATAATTATAATTTTAACATTATTTATAGAGCAATTATTTCTGTTAATATCATTTTATGCCATCACGATGAAAGCAGATCCAAAGCAATTATCAAATAGTGAGCTAATCATGACGTCAGCAATTTCCTGTTTATATTTATGAAACAGTAAATAATTAATTTTCGTTATTTTTATGACGTTGAGTAGAAAGGAAAGGGCATGCACGTGATGAGTTGCACTTTCTCGATTTCCATAGTCATAAAGAAAGGTTGTTTTCTGGCATTGACAAAAGAGTAAGTTCTGCTATAAAAGACAGATTTCCCAGTTAGGCTTTGAAATTTATAAACAAATAAATAAAAAGAAATCTATTTGGAAGGATTTCGTAGCCTGTTAATCATAATGGATAGCATAGCAGAACTGCACAAACAAACAAACAAACAAACTCAAAGAGAAAGCTATCATTTTTACGCGGTTTCGCTTTTCTCTCTCTTATGCGTACCAAAGGTGGCTGAATCTGGGTCGGATTCCGACGGATTGGATTGTCATGAATTAGATAAATCTGATAGTAAATATATAAAATTTTATAATATTATTATTATTTTTTATAGAAAATGATCATTAAAAGCATAAATTGCAGTTGATTTTCAATTAATTAATCCAGTGAATGATTAGAAACTAATTTGAGCTTTTTAAAGTAACTCAGAAAATTTGAGTTTTCAGCCTTTTTCTTCATTCATATATCTACGCGTTAAGACTATATTTAGTAAACAATAATAAATTATAATGTATTAGATAATATAATTAATAATCACTAGAAATATATTCTCAAAGGTCCAGTTAGTCCGATTCAGACGGCATTTACGATAGTTCAAAGACACGACATATAGATGGAAAAGTAGCATTGGTAAGTGTGACGTCCGACCGGACTTATGAGACAGCTCGTCCCATCAGTCCACTGACACAAGCAAGCGTTTATACTTTCCATCAACTTCCTGTCACATCGCCGCTCACTTACTCTGATTGTCGGCTATTGCCTCCCAAGGCACTCAAGTGCCACTCCAAAGATCTCCTATAAATAGCAAAAGCACAATAGCACCAGGTACCGAGTATCTGAAACTTCTTCTTCAAACACCCTTTATTTTAAAAGTCACTGACTTAAGTTTCGGAGTGCTAAAGCCCGGTTCCGACCGGGCCCTCCTTTTCTCTTACAGGTTTGATCGATCAGACCAACCGGCCCCTCCTTCTAACGACTTCATCTTCTTGGGTGGAATTCCCAATCCCACGGTTGTTATCCTCTCTCTTTACAAGATAAAGTCATTTTGAGCTTTTATTATTTGGTGCTCTCGTTGAGAGCGGTAACAGCTATAATATCTTGCAAATATCCAACTCCCGAAGTGCATAGTCGCCACAACTGAAGCAGATCTGAACCTCCGAAAGAAAGACAGAAGTTTTTCAGATTGCCAGTTGAAGACAACTCCTCCTTAGGTTCGGCAACGTGGCCACGGCAGCAAAACAATACCCCATTTGTAGCAGTCGATACGCCTATCGTATTAGGCCCTTTCGCTAAAAATAGGGCTCAATCCCTAAAAAAAAAAAGGGAGCATGACACGAGCCTTGGGAGATGAACAAGAAATGGGTTTGACGGAAAAAGATCTAGGAGGAAGAGGGTCAGGAAACGTCCATTCACATCAACAGCGTGCTGCGCCATAAACGCGACCATTGAATGATCATTTTGTGAAACAGATCCTATTGATCTAATGCGGGGCAAGAGCATTCATATTGCCCACATACTCGAACAACCAATCTCCATCACCGCATCTGACGGAGAGGAGCGGGACGTGTTACTCCCTCATGAGGACGCCCACGTTATCAGAGCGCGGGCCAACGACCCTGATAAAAGAAGGATATTAGTGAACGATGGAAGCGTGGAAAAAACACCCACCTTATGAGCTGACGAAGCCATGAGTCTTCCAAACGGAGGGCACAAATCAAATCCCCTCAACAATATGGCCATTCCAAAGGTAAGGTCAGTTGAACTCTCAGGCGAGTCTAGCCAGAAGGCTCCAATCTACACCTATGAGGTAACCTTTGTAACTATCGTTATGACTCTTGCCCGTAGCACCTTACTTGGCAGGTCTCTACTCCGTCAAACTAGAGCTATCGTCGGCATACAATGTATGACAATGAAGATCCCGATTAGGGAAGAAATTGTTGTCCCAGAGAGAACCGGAGCAGTATATGTTCCCATAATCGAGCATCAAGAAAAACCATGATCGTAGGATGGTCCATACTGGACACGCAGCATGGCTTAAAGGGAGCTTCATTAGGCTTCCATTCAAGCTTTGATGGCCAGTCAGGTACTTGTGCACGCGCCATCCGGCTTATATGCCGATCCGACCGATGCCGGCATTTGGACGCAACGGGAGGAGAAGGGAGAGACGTTTAAGCCAGGATTGTTGTATGCAAGCAACAGATCGTTGACTATAACCATTCTGGCACTTAAAAAAGGGGAAAGCTGGCATTAACTTCGATACTCAGGTAGCACTAAGCCCCTTAAAGGGATGGATCTTAATAGAAGCTGAAACACCGACATATTCGAGAAGTATCATGTGTAATCATGTATCATGTTTATCTCCAATAAAGAATGTTCTCCATTTTTCTCCATCTGATCCATTCTTCTTCATCCTCATAGAAGGTATGCTTTCTTTTTTTTGTTTGTCAGGTTTAAATGTATGTTTGCAGGATATCTATTCGGTTCATTCGACGAAACACCCTACTCCCGATCTGAATAAATTCAATGAGATTTAATAATGGCTACTTGTCGTAATTCAACGTCTATTCTAAAGCCAAAATATAACTATTTTCTCTTGCATCATTCTTCGGGCTTGAAGTTCATCCCGAGCGCACGAAAAGTCATCCTTATTAAATTTATCTAGAGTGACTAACTCACTCGCTATGATCGATGTCTATTCCGAGCCTAAAAGGCGAACAAACGGATCAATCGCCTCCCTCAAAGTATGAAATCGCCAATTCTCCACAATGAGTTAAGGGCCATGTGCCTTCTCCATTCAGAAAAGCTCCCCGAAATTACGAAATCGCCAATTCTCCATAATAAGCTAAAAGGCCATGAGCCTTCTCCATTAGGCAAAAGCTCCATTGCTAAGCTCGAAGTCCATCCCGAGCATGAGAAAAGAAAAATCTCTGTACATAGGCTTCCTCCAAGAGAGGAACAAATCCCCGAGGGTAACTCTTCATCTGCGGGTAACTCCCAAAGAGGACAGTATGTGGTGCTCTACCACTGAGCTACGAAAGCTACTCGGTTGGGAGTGAGAATTGAGTCTTGTCTCCCACCAAATGGTCGAAAAGATCTTTGTCGAAAACAATCTTATTTAGCCGATCGGCTGATATGACAGTTGAAAATCAACAAAATCATCTATTACGTTCGACACAACGAATTTGAGCAATAATTCACGCTCGATTGACAGATTTGATCCGATCGGATTAAGCACCCTCAATAAGTTATGACTCATAAATAATAGGGAAAATATGCTCGCATTCAAGAAGTATACTCCTTTATGCATTCTCCATGCCTGGATCTCCAAAGTCTTAAGTGATTAATAACTGTTATCCTTCATTGATGATTTTTTATAGATTACGATGCGAAGATAATACATGGAAAACGTTTGGGCATGCTAAACCAATGATAGCTCCTGTAATGGCTGATCAGGGAGTTTTATCTCCAATCATACGATCGAAATGATCATTCACCACGAGCGACGTCTTTGATAGCCCAACGACTAATATGATAATTGAAATCTTCTATCTCGTTTGACACAATAATCTTGAGCAATGATTTACGCTTGTCAAACAAGCTTTTTCTGACCGGATAAAAGATCATGATAAATGGCGCCACTTACGTGCATTTAGGAAGTAATCTCCTCGTTTGAATTTTACGTGACCTCCATACTTAAAACCTCCATTGATAAATGTTATTCTCCGTGAATGATTTTTATGACAAATTATGCCCAAGTTGAAATCACGACGTAAAGGTCATATAGGGAAAATGCCCTGACCAATTAAATATCACAAATACGAAGATTGTCCTTACAAAAATACTGTCATTACAAAAGGAGGAGAGATCAAACGTCTATATCCACGATCTCCACAATGATAGGAGGAACATCAAGGTCGGTCGCAGGCTGCGAAGATCCCAAAGCATCTGCAGGACTAGGGTTTGATGGTGCCGGAACAATTGCACCAGGATCGATCGCTTCTGATGAAGCAGCCGGTAGCAACTCAGGACCGAAAAGGTTTTCATCCTCACTATCGCCGGAAGGAGGATCGGGCAAGAATCTCGGATCCTCCATCCAGCTAAGGTCGGCTGCGTAGATCAACCGAGTCAATAACCGCCCCTGCGCTTCTCCCAGCCGCTCCATCAACTCTTCCCTTTGGACAGCAAGATCGTCCTCCAGCTTTTTATCCCACCTTGTCTCCTTTTCAGCCAGGAGGGTTTTCAGTGATTCATGCTCGGCCAGCAGACGTTCATGCTCTTCTCTAATCTTTGAATAATCAGAAGAGAGATGTCTACACTCCTCCCTCTGCCTGGTTGCCTCCTCTTTGAACTTTGGCATTAAAGCGTTCTCGGCAGTCAGGCGGGCCACGTCCCCCTTAAGGTGATCCACCTTCCTTTGCCGAGCTCGCATGACCTGCGAAAGACGAGTAGTCTCCTCCTTCAGCCTTTCAAACTTCGACCGAGCACCAGAGGACTCTCTCCTCATAGCTTCACACTTATCCTCCGCCTCCCTTCTTGCCCGCTCGGAATCTTTGAACTTCACTTTGCAGAGGTTGGCCATGCCATGCAAGCGCAATCTCCTTTTTTTTAACTAAAAGATAAAAAGGACGGAGGTAAAAGATACGATCGGTCTAAGAAATAACATTCAGATGAAGCAAAAATTAATAAAAGCAAAGATATGGAAAAAATACCCCCAGGCTTTGTTGCTGAAAGAGGCTGCACTCACGGGATAATGCGTCAGGGTTTCCCATTGCCCTAAAATCGTCTTCTTGAAGCATGCCGCGTTACAAATAACTTCCTTATTGTCAATAGACCAGTTGGGACCAAATAGGCTCTTTAAAACTTCTCCTAGTAAGGAAGCCTGGTCCTCAACGATCCTCGCAACCACATTTGGCATGCCTCCTTTACTTCCAGCAGCAACTCTTGCATCTACTGTGGCTATCAGCTCATCAACTTTCCTCCTAGCCGCATCCTGCATTGCTCCCTGGGTACCTTCGCCCATGTCAGCCGTATCTGACCGAACTGATTTTCCCCGTTCTTGAGCTATTTGCTCCCTATCTGGGTTAGGCTTATTCCCGAGAATCGAATGTGCTGAGGAATGGACCCCAGGTAATGGCTGGTCGGAAGAAAGCCCTGGAAGGATCTGAGAAGGGTAGGCAACAATCGCTGCACAGTTACCAGGCACAGTAGCGGGAGCATCGGCAACAGGAGTAGAAGCTTGAACTTCTGAAGAGGATACGAGCTTCCTCTTTTTATTCTTTCTTTCTTCTTTGGCAGCTCGATCAGCTTCGATCATTGCCTTGGCCCGATCGGCCAACTGTTTGGCAATGTCATCCCCTTTCGCCATCACAAACTACAACTGCATTATGGAAAAAGAGGATAAGTATTTCTCCAGTTAATATGTTTTGTATATTTGGAATTTACGATTCTATGCACATGCACATATATGCTCCTCCTATGCTTTTACTACAATGATCCTACTTCACATCAACAATAAGTATTGAGATTCAGACTTGCAAGCAGAACTTCCATCATCAAGCCAACCGGCCGCTCAACTTTTCGAGTCTCTCTCTTATAAGCTTGCAGAAAATAGCATTTGTAAATTAATTAAAAGTCACTTCTGGAGGGGACAACCCCAAAAAAGTATCAGAGGAAAATTTCACCTTAACACCCAAGACCCACCAATGACCAATGGACCATCCATCATTCCTACAACCAAAAACCGAAACCGCCATAAAGGTTCTTATGGGAAGATTGTCCTGGAAGGATGAATCTTAATCAGCATCCCTCCCGCTGGCTCGAAAAGCCATAATCTTGTAAAGGCTCAACGAAGACTCTCATCTATGGGTTGGTGGTCATTCAAAACCGTTTCTTCAAAAAAAAAAAAGAAGAAGAAGAGAGGAGGCAAGCGTCGGTTACTTACCTGAACACTTTTGCAAAATCTCTGGAGTTGCTAAAGGAACAAATCCCAAACTGCTGAAATGGTAGAATTCACGCGGAAAATTCGGCAGAGCTTCGCTAAGAATCGTAGGAATGTGAGAAAAACTGCCATAAAGATGCCTATTTATAAGCAAAACGATTTTAGAATACTCCAGCGACCATCCATTGGATGATTGCCACGTGTCTCCAATCTGCTAAGGGCGGTTCCAAAGAACAAAGCGGCACCTCCAACACGCGCGTTATCAATGAATATGTAACGGCCGCCCAATGAAAAGCACATATACAAGACACGACTCATCAAATTCAAAAATTCCGTCAAAATATGGAAATTCTCCCGGTCGGACTCCTCGAAGGGGGGACAAGTGATAATCACTAGAAATGTATTCTCAAAAGTCTAGTTAGCCCGACCCAGACGGCATTTACGGCGGCCCAAAGACACGACATATAGATGGGAAAGTAGCACTGGAAAGTGTGACGTCCGATCGGATTGATGAGACAGCTCGTCCCATCAGTCCACTGACACAAGCAAGCGCCCATACTTTTCATCTACTTTCTGTCACATCACCGCTCATCCACTCTGATTACCGGCTATCGCCCCTCAAGGCACTCAAGTGCTCCTCCAAAGATCTCCTATAAATAGCAAAAGCACAATAACATCAGGTACCGAGTATCTGAAACTCACTCTTCAAACACCATTTATTTTAAAAGTCACTGACTTAAGCTTCGGAGTGCTAAAGTTCGGTTCCGATCGGACCCTCTTTTTCTCTTGCAGGTTTGATCGATCAGACCAACCGGCCCCTCCTTCTAATGACTTTATTTTATTGGGTGAAATTTTTAATCCTACTGTTGTTATTTTCTCTTTTTATAAGATAATGCTATTTTGAGCTTTATCAATAATAAATTAAAAAATATAATTTAATGGAATATAATTGTGATAATTCCAATAATCCAGCCTAAACATAGCCTAGGTTTCTTCGTTTATGCGAACACGAGTTTTCAACTTTCCACTGCTAACTCATACAATTTCGTATTTAACTCTTTATCACGACTTATTTATTATTTATAATTATTCTTCTGAACTCATGTCCGTTGGATGAATTACGACCGTGTGATCAGAGCATGATTGACGGCTGGATCTCTCTTTGGGATGTTTTGAGCTGTAGAGGATCTTTCCCGGCTTGCTCGTCCTTCCTGGCAAGGTCATGCAGTCGTCTGACGGACTGCCTAAATTTTTGAGGAAATTACGTAAATTACCCTCTTTTTAATTGTTGTTTTCAAAAGTGCTCCATGTCTTTTTTTACACATTTATTTTTAACTTTCAAAAATACCCAATTTCATTTATATATTTCAAGACTACCTTTTTTTATTTTTGATATAATAAATTCCAATAACAAAACACCTCTGGTATCATAGAGACCCGCACTAGTAGCCAGAGCAGCACTGTCGAGTCTTTTAGCAGTCCGAGGCCATGGCCGCCGCTGGTGGTGGTTGAATCACGGAAGAAACAGAATCATCGGAAACTATCACCGGTGATGGTGGAGGAGTGTCACAGTGATTGCGATTCATCTTCATCGGTGGTTGATGATAGAGATATTGCATCATCTTTGTCCATCTTAATTTTTAGATGTTTAGAATGAAGTGTTCTTTGATTGTTAGAGGAGTCTGCACTGCAACCTTAGGGTTAAGTCTTTTGTTGATGGATGTATTTCTCATTTTTATGTAGAGACTGATCTTCGTGGATAATTTCTAAATCACTTTGATCCGTATTTCTTCAGAAATGTTAGGCTTGTTTTTCTCTTTTCTTCAGTTAGATTGCTTGTTTACTGTGGATTTTAGGTTTCTGAATTTGGATCGAGGACTAGATCGTAAGCAAATAAAGCCTGTGCTTTATATTTGGGTTTTTGATTCTGATATTGATAGCCTTGCTCTTACTTCTTGTAAGAAACTGTACAACATTTCTTCAGTTCCCATGGAATTCATTAGCCGAGAGAATGTTCTTCATTTGAATTGGTCTAGACCAGATTGTGGTGTTTGTGAAAAGCATGGCAAGTACTGCAGCTTCAACAACAAAAGTACTAAACTTGAAACTGAATGTTTCGACAAGCCAAAACCATCTAGCAGAATTGGAATAAAATTTTGTTATATAAATGTATTTAGTGAATCAAATGTTGGTATGCAAAAACAAAATTACCTATTAAACTAAAGCTCAAAAACCAACACAAAATTGGATGCAATCAATGATCAGACATCATTGGGTGGACATAATCTGAATTAACTGTAAGAGAGAAGAAAAAAAGAACATACTCCAAAATCACCAGACAGCTTAAAACGGACATGATTAATGAGAGATTCGTTATAAAGCTGCTGACACGTGTCTTTTATTAACCTTCTTTCACTTGCACTTCTGTGTTCTAGTATCCTTATAATGACCTTCTTATCATTCCCTAATTCCATATCAAAAAAAAAAAAAAAAAAAAAAATTGAAAATGTGATGAAACTATTGACTTCCGCATTCCAAACTGAAAATAGTAAACTTGGGGATAAAAATAGAAAACTGAAAGGATCCCAAAAGATAATATCATTAATAACATGGTTTCTTTAACAGAAGTCACAGTTCCATTCTTGCTCAACAGCAGAGTAATAGCCACATTTCATTAAGAATATTAATATTTAGAACAATTACAAATTAAAACAATTTCTCTTTTTATAGAGCAGTAAATGTCCGCCATCGCTGCCAACCTAAAGTATGGATATCATCAAATCTCACATAATTAAAAACTTGAAGCAAAATAATGACATTGTGATGTTCTCATTATTACGAAGAAAGATAACTAATTAAAGGAGAATAATGGCAGCTAATAAAATAAACAACGATGATGAAAATCACAATAGCAGAATTTCTAACAAAAGCAGAGGTAACAAAAGACAAATGACATCAATGAAATGAAATCTAGAAGCTAAAAGGAAAGGCACCAATCAAAGTCAGTACTGCACATTGGCTGAAGACATGAAAAACAAGCACAAACTCAATGTTAAATATAAAAGTGCAGAGCCCCAGGGATGATAAGTGAATATAATAAAAGAAAGAACACAACTCTCTACATTTGCAAGAAAAAATATAGAACATATATTCCTTGATTAGAAAAATGCATCTAAAATCACTGAACATGTATTTTTTTTTTATTTTTTAAAAAATCATATACAGTATATTTTTTTTTACAAAAAATCATATACTGTATATTTTTTATTTTACAAAAAATCATATAGTATATTTTTTTACTTTGAAAAGATCATAAAATGTATTTTTTTATTCTTGAAAAGATCATACACTGTATATTTTTTTATAAAAAATCATACACGTATATTTTTTTATTTGAAAAAATCATATACTGTATTTTTTTTTTGTTTTCAAAAGATCATAAGCTGTATTTTTTATTTTTGAAAAGATCATATATTATATATTTATTTTACAAAAGATCATACATTGTATATTTTTTATTTTGAAAAGATCATACACTATATTTTTTTGTCATTCACTGCATTTTTTATTTTTGAAAAGATCATCACTATATTTTTTATTTTTAAAAAGATTATATATTCTATATTTTTTTACAAAATATCATACATTGTATATTTTTTTATTTTGAAAAGATTATGCACTGTATTTTTTATTTTAAAAAGATCATACACTATATTTTTTATTTTTGAAAAGATCATACACAATATTTTTTATTTTTGAAAAGATTACACACTATATATTTTTTTTTACAAAAGATCATACACTGTATATTTTTTTATTTTGAAAAAATCATACATTATATTTTTTATTTTTGAAAAGATCATACATTGTATATTTTTTTACAAAAGATCATAAACTGTATTTTTGTTTTGAAAAGATCATATACTGTATATTTTTTTATAAAAGATTATATACTGTATATTTTTTTATTTTGAAAAGATTATATACTGTATTTTTTATTTTTAAAAGATCATACACTATGTTTTTTTATTTTTGAAAAGATCATATACTGTATATTTTTTTACAAAATATCATACACTGTATATTTTTTTTTTACAAAAGATCATACATTGTATATTTTTTTATTTTGAAAAAAATGATACAATGTACTTTTTATTTTGAAAAGATCATACGCAACAAAATACAATATAGATCTTTTGTAAGTAAAAAATATAGTGTATTATTTTTTGTACACAAAAAATATAGTATATGATATTTTATAAATAAAAATATAGTATATGATCTTTTATAAATAAAAAATATAGTGTATGATTTTTTGTAAAAAAAATACTGTATATATTCTTTTGCAAATAAAAAAAATATATTATATGATTTTTTGTATACAATAAAATACAATGTATGATCTTTTATAAATAAAAAAATAAATTATATGATCTTTTATATACAACAAAATACAGTGTATGATCTTTTGTAAGTAAAAAAAATATAGTATATGATTTTTTCAAAAATATGGGATGCTCCACGTGGAGTTATCCAATGTCTAGTGTGTTGAATATACCATTGCATGTATTCAGATCAATTACTCAAATTTTATCTTGAATATTGACCATTAACAACACGACTGTGACGTTTGTTCGCTACAAGAAAAATCAAATATACCGACGGAATTGAGTGAAATTCCGTAGGGAAACAAAAATGCCGACGGCAATTCGCGACGGAAATTGGCGTAGGAGATACGGTTGTAGGCACTTTTGCCGACGGAATTGTAATTTTACCGAAGGAATATAAATCCGTCGTCAATTCCGTCGCTAAATGAAGACCAATTATTGTCGTCGTTTGACTTTTTTTACCGACGGAAAACTATTCCGTTGGCAATATTTCCTACGGTATATATATTCCGTAGATAAATTTGCTGACGGAAATAGCTATTCCTTAGGCAAATGTAGCTTTCCGTCGGCAATATTTTCCTACGGTATGATATTTTCCGTAGATAAAATTACCGACGGAAAAATTTAGCGACGGAGAAGTTTTCCGTCGCTATATTTTGGCTATATTCTCAAAATTTATTTTATTCATTATTTAATTCTCTCAAATTTTAATTTATTTTCTCTATATAGTGAAATCGTACTCAACAATATAATATAAAATATATAATTTATAATAATAAATTAATAGAAATCAAATAAGAGCATTAAATTTATAATATTCAATAACATATCATTTTCTTACAAGTCTTTAAAGTATAAATATTAGTTTTAACATTGCAATCAAATCGTTATTAGTCCAAAAGTATTAAAATCTAAAATCTTATTATGTCGGGGCGGGTGGATTATCTGGTTGTAGGCAAGAGCATATTCGAGCACACTTCCAGTATTTATATTAGCCTTGTAGGCAAGAGCATATTCGAGCACACTTCCAGTATTTATATTTTCAGTCATTTTTCCCTACGGAAAACATTTTTCCTTCGGTAATTGACTACGGAAAATTTTCCGCCGGTAATTTTCCGTCGGTATTTGAGAATTTTCTTGTAGTGGTTCCACTCATTTATAAACACAACAAGTTCAACTGTCCAATCCAAATAGTTTTGACTTTGCAAATCTATTATATGTAAATTATCTTGTATAAGGGGCGGGTTTGAAATTGGCTGGTCAAAACCAAATTGTCGCATTACTCTATCTGGAGGATGCCATTCAATGATATGAAAGTATATAAGTGGGACAACCAACATCCAGCATGTCTATCCATTTCTACAAACTTCTAGGAGCATATTGATTATGTTGATGTAAGGTTCCACTCAAATTGCAACACAATATTAAAAATTCTAATAATATTAACAATATTATCAATATTTAAATCAATTTGTTAATAAATTGTTAATATTTTCCCGAACCTGTTCATAGGACTGCATATATCTAATAATTCTTAATATGTATGTATATCCATTCTATTTATGTTACGTATTTCCAATAGTTCTGTCCATCTAAAATAATAGCATAATCGAATAAAAAGATATATTTACTTGTATTTATAATTGGGTATAAATTATTAAACTTGCTAATGATACCTGAATCCGTAAGGCATGAATCGATTGAGTTCGTATGATTGTACGTGTTGTGGCCTAAACTTAGGAAGTCATTCCCAGGCCCACATTTGTAGGAGCTGTAAATAGCTAGCAATTCCTTTAGCGTCAGGCCGAGTAGCCCTGCATAAATCTTTGTACAGCCAAGCAAGACAAGTTAATCCCCAACTATATCGGCCAACTGCCTCTAAATCCTCTAAAAGAGGAAGAAAAATCAAATGGATCAAATGCGAGTTTTGTGATGAAAATAACAAACCACCAAAACATCTCAGCATCCACGCCCTAGCATGCTGGCGTACCAACTCAGGTGATGCGTAATCAGGAAATTCACCTAATGTTGCGTCCAACCTGGTCAATTTTACTTTACCACCACACAAATCATTCACTGGCGGAACTGCTCCTAGTAGATTATTACAAATATTAATCCAATCCAAGTTTGTTCTACCTGTAACGGGTTCACCCTCAACTAATAAACCTGTTAAAATTGCAACATCTTCAAGTGTAATTGTTGCTTCGCCAGATGTGAGATGAAACGTATGCGTTTTCGGTCGCCACCTCTCAATAAGCGATGTGATTAAATTTCAATCTAATTGAATCACACCAATGTTAGCAATTCCTTCAAAACCAGCCCCTCTTATATATCGTAAAATCCTCGGATCAATATTTTTATAGTGTGCATCCATGTTACTGCTTCTTGTTCTCAACAATTTTGTCTCAACCTTAGAGCAATTACATAAAACAAGTCAAACATACAGATAAAATTCAAATATATTATAAAAAATGCTCGATGTTATCAAATAAAAAAAAGTTTATTTTTTACTGAATTATTCCATATTGCATCTGAACAATGTCTCACTTGAAGTTTTAACAATTTGTTATTAATAGGATCCGGATTTATTCGTTCTGCTCCTAAATGGCGATCCATCTCTTATCTTGAAATAAATTTAACGTCATACATGTGAAATTAATCTTTAAATTTTATTTCATTTATTTATTTCATTATTTTTTACATTTTTTTTTTATTTTTTGTCACCCAAACAAGCAAATGCTATAGTTTTACTTATAAAACCGTCTATATATATGAAGTCATCAACAACGTACTGCTTTAATTGAACAAGAAAACGAAATCCTTCAGTCTCCATCCTACAAAGCTGGATCGTAATATCTTGATGGGTTTAGAAAATGAATTAAATATAAGTTTTGAAATTTTGGTTTTAATCATATTTTGTTTAACTAATGATAATAAATAGCAATAATATATGTTGGAAAGGTAATAAAGCTCTAATTATGTTAAAATATTTATGCTGTAAGAAGTTATATGTGTAACTAGTACATCAAATAATTAAGTAATTATATTAATATATTAATTTCATTTTGATTAAACTCTGCTACATATAATATCGTATAAATTTGGAAGCAGTTAAGACAAGAATTGACTTGATTGTAATTTAAATTTTTTGTTTTCTTGAAAAAAAAAGTCAATAATTATTTAGTTTTCCATGAACTCATATTCTACATGATTCCTCATTATTTTTGGATTTCTAGTGGTTTTCCTATTGCATTTAACTTCATCTCTTTTTTTTTTTTTTGATAAGCTGTCAATTTTATATTAAGATGAGCCATGAAGCAGCCCAGGGGCAAACACGAGTTGACTGACCCAAGAACAGAGCATTTAACATGCTAAAATTACAGATAGCACCGGACGTCACCAAAAGGACACCAGACAACCCAAGGCAGACCCCCTAACAAAACTATTTCTCAGAACCAAATAACAGTGTATAATTTCCTGTTAACAACCTCTAAACCAAGTCTGCAAATTCGAAGATCACCATCCTACTTGTTGATCCATGCCACCCAATCAGACTTCCTTGATGAGCCTTGTTTTGCCAGGGTATCCACAAAATGGTTACACTCTATTTTGATATGAATGAACTGAATATGCTTAATCCTGGAGATGCAGTTGCTGATCTCATTGAACACGCTGCTTAACTTCCAAGGCCTGCCTTTCTCTGATCCTTGGAGCCAAGAAACAACAGTTGCAGAGTCAAGTTCGAAGAAGACTTCCAGGTCCTGTTGAGCTAGAAAATTGAACTGCCATAATTTCTACAATGATCGAGCTAGCCACCCCGATGTTGCAGGAGAACATACAAATAACAAGGCCAGCCGTGTCCCTCAAAACACCTCCAATCCCAGCAGGTCCTGGATTGCCAAAAGATGAGCCGTCGGTGTTCCACTTAATCGAGCCATGGGGGGGTGGGGCCCAAACCAAACTGGGTCTAACAACACGAGGCAGGTGATGCTACCAAATACCATTTGCAGATATCAACAGGTCCTGTTCTCTCAGTATGCTCAGATCGTTGTGGGCCTTTATCCAGAAGGATGATCGAGCCAAACTGAGATGGAAAAGTGAGACTGAGCACTACCTTTTGCCAGAGAAGACAACCGCATTTCTCTCCAACCAGATCGTCCAAATACATGCTAAGAAAATGATGCCCCAGATTTTGTGTTGGATAGAACCTCGTGCAAAGAAGGACCATTGAGCTGCAAATTCAGAGAAGCTACCGGGCAAGCAAAGCTCATAACCCCACCCCACCAGTTGTAAACCTTGTATCACAATTGCAAGGAGACTGAACATTGCACAAAAAGGTGATCTACATTCTCCGGAGACATATTGCAGAGGGGGCAACGAGTATCATTTGCTGGAATAATACCTTTACTAGCCAGGAAAGTTTTTCTGCAGATTCTGCCTAATGGGCACATCCAGAGGAATAATTCCACTTTTGGAGGCGATAGGTTCTTCCAGAGAAACAAAGAGAAAGGTTTGAGATTCACAGGACCAATACCAGAGCACCGGCACGAATGCAAAGTTGCTGAATTAACTGAAAAAATACCGTTTGGAGTATGAACCCACACTTTCCTGTCTAGAGTATTCCAAGAAAGAGTAACAGAGTTCAGAATATTCATCAGTTCCTAGAGTGGATTCAGTTCCCACTGCAGGAGGAAGTGTCTCCCTTTAAGATCCCAAACCCAGGACCCTTCGGACCATCATCATCTAGTAGTGAAATGTTAAATAGCCTAGGAAATTTATCCTTCAATGGAGTCTCTGTTATCCATATGTCATGCCAAAAGCGACATGAGTTACCACAGTCTACATCAATTGCCAAGCAGTTAGCGAAGGATGGAGAAGACCTTACTTTATCAATATCCTTCCAGATGATTGAGGGATTATGGCTAGAGATAGTATCCGGAATCAGACCTTTCTTAATTTTGTATTTCTTAAAAATTTATTCTTGCCAAAGAGATCTGCAAGTGGGATTCAACTTCCAATACCATTTAAAGAGAAGACCATATATAGTTTGATGTTATCTTTAGTCTCCATCCATCACAATATGATCTTAAAATTCAAAATAGTGATTTTATATTTCGTCAATTTTGCTTCGTAATGGATATCTTTTTAAATTCTTTTTCTATTTCCTTTCCTTAGTCCCTTTCAAACTTCTTCACATGGACATCAACCTTTTCAAATTTTTGGATGATATTTAAAATGTGGATCTCTATTGATTTAGTAAGTTTGTCGACTAAAAAATAATTTTGAAATATACTCTTAAAGAATTGAATTAGTAAGCCATCAATTTTTATATTATTCCTTTATTTTATAACATAGATTAAAAGATAATATGAATGGAAACAAATAAAAAGATTTATATAATCAGTCTTATTATTTTATTTTAAAAATTTAATTTTCAAATATGGGTCGTACATTTATATATTTAAAACTAATTTATATTGGGTTGACTTGAATGTATTATGGACCCAATGAGATATTTTTCTTATAAAGAGGGACCTCAAGGCAATTGTACCAAGAATTGTTAACAATTGTGCCGTGAATAAAAAGGAATTATATCATAGGTAGGATTTGTATTTTTTTTTTTTGTTACCGCACCCTTAATTGCTATACTTGCAGATGTCTTTTTTCAATTATTTTTAGAATATTATTGCTATCACGATTTTGGTTGTTTGTTAAATATTATGGTGAATTGAATTAAATGTTTCATATATTTCATTGTTTATATATTTAGCGAATCAATAACAATTAAAATGTTAAAATTTCAAAATACTGACACCAATTCTATACAATTCGCACAAGTGCCATTTCAAGCTCTTACAATAATGAAACGACCAAAGGTTGAAACTTGTACAAAATTCTATACAGCAAACCAGCCAATGGGTGTCCTATTGCTAAATGATGATAAGCGGGAAGCAATCTATCATAGGGCAGACAACGCTATATATTATTATGCACCACCAAAGCTTAAATCAAGACATCAAATTTACACAAAAATTTCTCCCAATTCTATTGCAGAGAATGGTTTTGTCAGAGGAAGCCATTTAGATACCACCAGCTGCGAACATACTTGTCTCATTGTTGGCCGAAATTGAGGATTTTCACTCACACATACAAATGCAAGTTTCATAGCCTTCATCACTCCTTCCGCAATTTTACCATAAGGAAGCAAGAGGCGTTGGTCTATCACATCTTTCAGCAGTGTTTGTTGGCTAGATGTTGGACACGAAGAAGAAGAAGATGATGGAAAAGATGAGATGAGATCTCCAGGATGTTTTCCCATTATTATTTCAAGTGTCACGACTCCAAAACTATATGCATCACATTTTTCATTCACTTTCATCGTATATGCTAGCTCTACAAAATCCAATCACAGGGCATCTTATCAATAATTATTATTCATAATACAAAAACTTTGTTAGAGATACAATAAAATAGTGAAACATTCAAATCAATCAATATTATGTTAAATAAGTGATGTATTTAATTTATAGATAGGTAATATCAAGGTATGAACCTGGAGCAGTGTACCCAAATGTGCCAGCAAATGAAGTCCAATTTGAGGAGTCAGGAATCAATAGCCTAGCCGTGCCGAAGTCGGAAACATGGGCCTCATATTCTGAATCCAACAACACATTGTTACTGGTAATGTCTCGATGAATAATTGGAGGAGAGCAATCATGGTGCATATATGATAATGCATTGGCTATTCCTTCTATTACATTTAGCCTTTTGATCCAATCCAACTCCATTGCTTCTACTCTGTCACTTAAAGCCTTTCTCAAACTTCCTCTTTCAATGAAGTCATAAATCAAAAATGTGTGCCTGGGATGTGAACAAAACCCATGTAATTTTACAATGTTTCGATGACGGATGTTTGTCAATGCATCAATCTCACTTGTAAATGCTTTGAGATTAGTACAAGATTGGTGAAGCTTCTTCACAGCAACCACTTGACCTGGCGATACCATAGCTTTGTACACAATCCCATACCCTCCTTCCCCAATGCAATATTTGGAGTTGAATTCTTCTGTAGCCTCAATGATGCTTTCATAGTGCAAATTAGGAGGATGGCCCCAAATCATATTATTAGCTTCACTCCCTGACTTAGCTTTGTTGTCTCTTATTCTTCGATAGAGAATGAAGAAACCTCCAATTAAGACAAACAATAGCAACAAACCACCTAAGAGCGGATAAAGAATTATGATGCCTACTTTGTTTTCCGTTCTATGGAAAATGCATACCTTAAGCATTGTATTATTGCCACATAGGTCCTTATTGTTTCTAAGTGCCTCAAATGGGGCCTCATGAAAAGCTTTAATGTTGGGAATTTGGCCCTCCAATTCATTGTATGATATGTCCACTTTTGTCAAGCTTAACAAATTATCGAAACTTGTTGGAATGGAGCCTGACAATCGGTTGCGGGAAAGATTCAATTTCTCTAGTCTTTGCAACTCTCCAAACTGTTGTGGGATTGCAGCTAGCAAATTTTGACTAACATCAAGATCTTCCAAAGAGTGTAGGTTGCATAGTTGTGATGGAATGCTCTTTGCCAACTTGTTCCTACTGAGATTCAAGAACAATAGTCCCAAGCACTCCCCAATTTGCTCTGGTATTGCTCCGCTTAGACTGTTTGCTGCAAGGTTAAGGCGTTGAAGAGTAGATAACATTATTATTTGGTTGGGAATGCCACCTGAGAGCTTGTTACCATCAAGGTGAAGTTCAACCAACCTTAGCTTCCCTAATTCCTCTGGAATGACCCCTAAAAGCTTATTACATGAGAGATCTATCAATTGCAACTTTGGTGCCTGTCCGATTTTAGCCGGTATTGTGCCAGATATATTATTATTGGAGATTCTAAATGTTGACAAATTGCCAAAATTTTTCCATTTCAAAGAAAGCTCACCATAAAATTTGTTACCACTTAAGTCCATGAATCCCAAGTGTGGATGCAGGCCAAATGCTTCAGATATATTTTCTGTGAGTTGGTTGTTCTCAAGATGAAGTCTCAACAAGCTACTACAATTTCTCAAGCTTTTTGGCACAGGACCACTAAAATAATTATCACCCACATCAAAAAATCGAAGTTTTCCACCAAGGCATATGTCTTGTGGCAAGTGACCACTAAACTTGTTTGAATAGATTAGCAATTTCTCTAAGTGAGTTATGTTGTTCAATTGAGATTCAAGAGTCCCAGTAAATTTATTGAAACGCAAGGTCAATTCAACAAGCGATGTCATATTTCCAATTTCTTGAGGTATTGAACCACTGAGATTATTATATGACAAGCTAAGTTTTTTGACAGATCTCAACATTCCAATTTCTTTTGGTATTGAACCATAGAGTTTGTTGTAACGAAAATAAAAAACGTATAGGTTAGTCAAGTTGCCTATAGAACTTGGAATTTCACCACTAAGATTATTATGTGACATGCTAAGGCTTGTAGCAGATCTCAACATTCCTATTTCTTTTGGTATTGAACCAGAGAGTTTGTTGTAACGAAAATGAAGAAGGGATAGTTTAGTTAAGTTGCCTATAGAACTTGGAATTTCACCAATGAGATAGTTATTTGACAACTCAAAATTTATGATAGATCTCAACATTCCAATTGTTTTGGGTATTGAGCCAGAGAGTTTGTTGTGATTAAGATAAAGAATGGATAGGTTTATTAAGTTTACTATAGAATAGGGAATGACACCACTGAAATTGTTCCTTGACAAGTCAAGAATATCAAGTTTTGAAAGGTTAGAAATATGTGAAGGAATAATCCCATGGAATGAATTGTTCCGAAGGTCAAGCTCCACTAGATTTGGAAAAAAAGAAAAGCTTAGACTCAGAAGCGTACCTTTCAAAGAAGAACTTTCAAGGCTTATATTGGTAACACTGCCAGCTTTGTTGCAGGAAATGCCATACCAATGGCAAGGAGTGGCGGTTGGTTCCCATGAAGATAAGATCGATTGGCTTTGATTGTCAAGAGAAGATTTCCACCACAAAAGACCACTTGCCTCATTTTTAACAGCAGACAAAGAAGTTTTGTGAATAGCAAAGGGAACAACAAACGGATGGGGAATCAGAATAATTATAATAAGGAAAAAGAAGAGGGACAACATGGGAACTGGTTTCTCAAGAAATAAATACATTACTTGCGAATCAAGAGGAGTTATGTTTATGAAATGTTTGAGTTGCAATTGCAAAGCTACTTATAAAACCTTTATATAAAAGGTCATCGACTACCGCTTTAATTGAATAATTTTGATTGGCTTAGAAAATGAATTATTATATAAAATGAATTATGCTATACGTCTTAAAATAAGATAAATTTGCAAGCAGTTAAGACAATAACATTTATGCTGTAAGAAATTATACAAACTGAGTTGACACATAATGTGATGTGAATCAACTATAGTTTTGTTAATATGTGTAACTAGTAAATGAAATAAATAATTATATTATTACTTTAATTTCATTTTTATTAAATTCTGCTATATATAAAATCATATAAATTTGGAAGCAGTTGAGACAATAATATCAGTTGATGGAGATGTAAGTTTAGAAAAATCAAAGCTCCATGCAAAGGAAATGATAGAATTGGCTATACATTTTCATTAATTTTCAAGACAAAATATTGTCAAACATATCAATTTGATTAATTTCATTCAATTAAAATTTTGATCACTTCAAAAAGACACTTTAGAAAAAGTTTCGCACCCTTCCTTTTCTTTGCGATGCTACACGTTTAGCTTGATTTATTATTATTTTAATTTAAAGGTAAAAAATTCTATTTTAAAAACAACAGGCACAGGAAAAGAAAAGAAAATGTTATTTTCTGGGTTGTCTGTTGTATCTGTTATGGTTAGTAGAGCTTATAAGTCTGTTTTTTTTAATCCTTTTTATCTGTTTATAATTTTGTTAGGATTAGTCTGGGTCTCATTGTAGATGTTTATTTACCTTTAGAAAAAGCTAAAGGTGTAAAAATATTTTTAAAATTTGACAAAATGTACAATTTTGTATCTAATGTTTATATTAGGATAATACTACTTTTAATATTTCAAAATTACAGCAATTTTGCCTCATATAAAAGATTCCGTTAATTTTGCCTAACTCTGTTTGCTAACGTACCAGCAGCGTCCACTCACGCTAAATTATTCGTCATCACGCGTCACCTTTAATTCTTCTTTTTGCTGACATGGCGGGGAGATCTGTGAACCCTACTGTTACGTGGCCATAAATGATTAGATGTGAGTAGATCCAACTCCCATATTAGCAAACGGAATTAGCTAAAATTAACGGAATTTTTTTACCAAAATAGTTAAAAGTATGTTTATTTTTCGTTTAACTAAAATTCAGATCACAACCTTTGTGGCTTCCAAAGTTGTGTTATCAAAAGAAAAAAAAAAAGAGCATCGAATTTTGAGATGTAGTTTGCGAGTTAACAACTTATCGTCTTTTATGCTTTTAATCTTTTATTTATTACTAATTAAGAATACTTAATATTGATTTCCTTTGACAATTTGTCATCTGAATTTTAATTCATAACGGAAAGAATGTTTATTTAAAAAAAAAAAGGTAAGGAACACAATAATTTGGTAGAGAGAAAAATTTGAAAAATCAAAACTCCCAGAAATTAAGTCCATACCCATAACATCAGAGAGCCCTATCGATTTAGAGGACTCCTCCATAGGATTTGCTGAAATTTTTTTCCATAAATTTACAATTTTCTTTTAGTTTATTGAATTTTGTCAATTTTGTCATATAATTATAGTCTATTTAATTTTATAGTTACAATAAAATGATTTTTATATACAAAAAATAAATAACACAGCCATTATTTCGTATTAATAAAATAATTTCTGTCCAATTTTCTATCTCTCAATTAGCAATTGAATCGAGTTTCGTATTAATAAAGCCACAAATTGCAGAGATATTGGAGGAGAGAAGAGATTTATTTTTATTTTTATTTTTATTTTTTTTCACTTTTGGGAGTTGAATTGAAATAAAAAAGCAATTGGACATAGGCACATAGCTCTGACTATTTGAATATATAAGTGATGGAAAATGGGATACAGATTTTTAACTTTTCCTCTCAATTTTTATTATTTTTGTATATACGATTTTCAATTTATTATATAAATAGTTTTTTTAATTATGCATTTTTGGGGAGGGAGAGAGTTGGATTCAAACTCTGGCCAATTGGAAGAGTATTCAAACTTTCAATTATTTGAATTACATGTGATTCTTATCTATTATAAATAATTAATAACGAATTACTCAAAAAGTACCTAGTTAAAATTAAAAATTCATGAGCACATTTGATTTATTGTGTTGTATTAGCTTGTATAGTATTAACTATATAGTATTATCCTATATAACATTATTTGTATAGTATTAGCCTGTATTATATTATACAATATTTGATAAAAAATTATATTAGCCTGCAATATAGCATGATGTATTTGGTATACAATGTCGTAGTATATTTTTTTTTAAAAAAATGATAATAAATATAATTAAATTATTTTTATTGTAACTAATTTAGATAAAAAAAAATTATAATTATAAAATACAATTTTTAATACATACATCAATTTTTTATTAAAAAATAAAAAAATTAATGAAAAATGAATATATATTATTAGAAAGACAGGCATTCTAAAGTCAAAATTAGATTAAAAAATAAAAAAATCTAACCAATGAATTTGACAAAATATTTGAACAAAAACTGAAAAAATTTATCGATTATAATATCATTTTTATATAATAGCTATTAGTTATATATTCAATATTATAAATTTGAAGATTTGGTTGCGGTGTGGTAATAGTGGTGGCGGCGGTGATGGTGATGGTGATGGCAATGGCGGTAGTGGCGGTGGGGGCGGCATCTGTGGTGGTGGTAACAGTGTGGTGGTGGAGACAGTGACGGTGGCAGTGAAGGGCGTGGTGATGGTAGGGGCAGCGGTGGTGGCAGTGTCGGCAGTAGTGGCGGTGTGGTGGTGGCAGCGGTGGTGTGGTGGTAGGGGCGGCGGTGTGTGGCAGTGAAAGCGATGGTGGCGGCGGCGGCGGCCATGACCATGTGGTGGTGGCGGCGGCAACAATGATGGTGGTGACGTGGTATTTAGTATTAATACGATATTTACAGTATTATACAAATTTATAAGTTTGTGATATATTATTTTATACAATATATGTGAGATAATGAGACGTGATGGTGTATTATATTATCTCCATATTAATTTTTTAGAAATTCTTTCAAATACCGTATGTACTTGTATTAACTTATATTATATTATAATATTTCATGTGCAATACTAAACTAAAGTTTAATGAAAATTTATAATTAATTTATCACTACATTATAATAAATTTGATAAATTAGAAACAGAATTATGATAAGAATTTTGAAAAAAAAATGTTAATAATATGTGTTAGAGAAGTATTACATTACTAGAGAATATTTGACCTTTGTTTTTTCTTTTGAATTTAAAAAATATTATAATTAATTTAAGAAGGAGAAAAAGTGCTCCTTACTAATTACAAAGAGAGTAGAGCAACTATGGAAAAGGGGAGTACAACCAGGTCTATGTTAAATTTTTCTATCAATCACAAATTGATATTATTAAAATAAAAATTTTCATTTTAATATATGTTAATTTAAAATTGATTTGAATCACATGAACCTTATTTAAAAAAAATCGAGGTAAAACCTCAAGGAAAACAATCAAACAATAAAATTATAAAATCTCAAATAACTTTCTTTTATTAATCTTTAATCGCATGATTATAATATAAGATAAATACCCCAAATTTTTATTTGATTTGATTTTTCTATACTTTCAAGATAATATATATATATATATATATATATATATATATATATATATATATATATATATATATATATATATTTATATATAATATATTTGCATATATATTTAGTTGTATTTTATATTAAATTCTTTATACTAATATATTTAATTACTATTTATATTAAATTCTATAGTAATAAGTAATATATACTAAGTATATTAAGTATATAATAAAATATACTATATATTTTTAATATTTTTTAATTAAATATTAAATAAATAAATTAAAATTAAAATTAAAATTAAAATTAAAGAAAAGAAACATAGAAAAGTAATTAGGAAAGTAATAAAGAGAGAAAAAAAATTTCAAGCCTTTTTGTGTAATATAACATAGTAGTTATCCTTTTTCAATTGGGAGAAATGGCTTAATTGATAAGCATTTCATAACATATAAAATCTTTTTCTTTGCGTTGATAAAATATAAAATCTAATATTCAGACAAAAAAATAATAATAATATGGAAAACATGTTATGTTAAAAGTAAAGAAAATAGAAGAAAAATAGTAAAGAAAATGCATCTAATGTTTCAAATCATATATGTAGACTAAAAAATTTATAATCGATCATCGAAGTCCAAGTCATTCCTAACTGATAATAACCCATGTAATACGTGGTCAAGTAGTTTTATATAAACTTCTAGTCCATTTTAAATCCAGCTATGCTTTTTAATATAAGATAAATACCCCTATAGTTTTTATTTTATTTTATTTTTCTATACTTTCAAGATATATATATATATATATATATATATATATATATATATATATATATATATATATATATATATATATATATATATATATTTTTTTTTTTTTTTTGCACATGTATTTAAATGAATCGATAAGCAATTTCATAACATATAAAATATTTTTCTTTGTGTTAATAAAATATAAAATCTAATATTCAGACAAAAAAATAATAATATAGAAAACATGTTATGTTAAAAGTATAGAAAATAGAAGAAAAATAGTAAAGAAAATGTATTAACGTCTCAAATCATATATATGCACGATCATCAAAGTCCAAGTTATTCCTAATTGATAATAACCCATGTAATGCGTGGTCAAGAAGCTTTAGATAACTTCTAGTCCATTTTAAAGTGAAGTGACTACCCAACAGAACTTTTGTGGAAAGAATTATTAATATTTTTTTTCCAAAATCAATTTCATCTATAATTGCTAAATTTATGCTTAATTTTATGGTTTTTCTTGCTTTTTTAAAGATTGAATCCATCACATACACATCATTATGTGCAGTGGCGGGGCCACATTGAGTGGAAGGGGGGCAATTATTTTGAAAATTTTTTTATTATATATATATTATACCCCTTTAAAGTTTTATTTTTACCCCTTTAACTTTAATTTATTTTTTAAGTTTTCGATCAATAAAAAATAAAAAGTATAAAACTCTATTTTATCTCTTAAATTTTTTCAAAAATCAGCTAAATTTGAGAAAAAATAAAAATTACAATAAAAAATTATCTTTAGTTAAATGTTAGTAATTTAGTTTTGTAATTTTTTTTTACTTTTATATCTCTCAAGTATTAGCAATATTTCATATTTGTATATTTTTATTAATTTTTGTAGAGTTTATTTTCAATTCTAATTCTTTTAAATGCATGAAAAATTAAATTTAATAGTAATTTGTAAAATTTAGTTCCATTTTAAATACACATGAACAAATTAAAATTAAACAAATTAAATATCCATTTGTAATATTTGACAATGGTGGGATCTTCTTTGCATATAACAAAGGCAACTTACTCCGTGTTACTTAATTTTATGCTATTAGTTTTTTCTACTATTCTGCTCATGATTTTTAAAAATCAATCGGAAACATATATCATTGATATGAGGTCTAATAGTGAGTTTTCAAATATTATAGGAATTAGTGATCTTGCTGAAAAAATGATACAAATAAAAAATGCTATTTTATATCATTTGATTTATAAACTCATCGTTTTATCACTTATTTTATCCGTTACAACTATAACCATTGAAAGAATATTTTTTACTATGAAATATGTAAAAAATTGATTACGTAACAAAATAAAAAATACATGGATGTTTGATTATTTGATCACTTATATTGAAAAAAATGTATTTAATGCTATTAACGAAATCATTATTTGTCACTATCAAGGCATGCAAATTCGTAGAATATAATTGTAATTTTTTTAAATATATTAATGAATATTTTTTTAATTTAATAATTTATTTATAACATTTATGTTATATTTTTTTTAAAACATGAATTAAATTTTTGCCCCCCTTAATCTTAAAACCTGGCTTCGCCACTGATTATGTGATGGATTTAATGGTTAAAAAAGCAGAAAAAAACCATGAAAGAATAATCTTTTCAAGCTTTACACCCCTTTTCATATCCCACATCGAAAAGAAAAAGGAAAAACCATCGGTTTATAAGCTTGGATTCAAGTTCCTTCAGCAAGATGGGTATTAGGATGGATGACCTAATTCTAATTTGGTAAAGGCTAATGGGTGTTTGACATGTATTCTTTTCCTATTTGTTTATTTCAATAGGTGGGGCTGGCTGATGTGGCATGCCACATGTATCCATGCTACTGATGTGGTGTGGTGGTTGCTGATGTGATGTGCCATGTCAGCATTCCGATAAGGATTATTGCTGGAAACCGGTCGAGATGGTTTTTCTGTAAAAAGTTGATAAGTTAAATGACATTTAAGTCATGAAAAGTAAATCGGTTTACTTTTTAGCGATTACACATAAATTCAGTGACCATCGATGAAATTAACCATTTTTTCTATGCTGACTCTACTGTTTAATGTGATTGCAAATCGACTCTGCATAATTAATTACTTGCCAATTTCGTTTCTGTTATAATGGATTGTGTTATAAGATGCGGCATACAAAATAATCTCAGGTTCATCTCATTTATAAGCTTTATTATATATCATTTATAATACAGGTATTCCAGGAAAAATACCTGCTTCCAATTCCAACTCTATATAATAAAGCTTAATGATTTATGGCATTATGGATACTTCCCCAGCGTCAACAAAACAATGTTTGATAACCGTTCCTTCGTGCATTGATTTAATACTCTATCAAAACTATAAAATTTTTGCTTGATTATATTTGATTTTTATCGATTTTTAGATATTGATTTCGGTTTAATTTAGGATTTTCTCTATATAGAACATTTCTTCTCTCTGGTAGCTGTATTCAGTTTGGCTATATTTTTCTTTGCCTTTTGTTCTTGGTCATGTGTGGCTAAAAAATAAGTTTTTTATAGGTGGCAAATATATCACACCATAGACGAGTTAAAATATTGGAAATTATAAATTGATTTAATAGAGTTGGATCATGCTCCAAATATGTAATTATTAAATGTGTTAAATCACAAATTGCTTAAATTTTATAACCTTTTTTTTATTTTTTTTTATTTTTGTGTTGTTTCATTAAACATAAAAAAATGCATGTATAATTTATAAAAATAATTATTTTTATGTTTAAATTATATAAAAAAAATTATATATGAAATCACCAATAATATAAATGAGTTGAATCATATGGATCACGTCATGAATTTTGTCACTTTACTTGCACTATATACAAGTTTGAATTTCAGGGAATACAGGGGTCAATTTCACCCATGGTCACTGAACTTAGGCCATATTACCCAAAAGTAACTGACTTATTTTTTCTAACATAAATGTCACTGAACTTAGTACCTTTTTTCATAAAAGTCATGTTCACCGGTTTCCGGCGACGATCTTGGCCGGAATGCTGACGTGGCATGCCACGTCAGCAGTCCTTTGCCGGAATGATGACGTGACACGCCACGTCATCCGCCACGTCAGCAACCCTTGTTTATAAGGTTGGAGGCCCATTACCTTAGCAAGACCCAATTTGGATGGATGACCCAATTTGAATTTGGTTAAGGCAAATGGGTTGACATGTGTCATTTTCTCATTTGTTTATTTCAACAGGTGACATGGCGGCTGACGTGGCATCTTCACGTGACGTGGCGGATGACGTGGCGTGCCACGTCATCATTTCGGCAAGGGTTGCTGACGTGGCGGATGACGTGGCGTGCCACGTCATCATTCCGGCAAAGGACTGCTGACGTGGCATGCCACGTCAGCATTCCGGCCAAGATCGTCGCCGGAAATCGGTGAACATGACTTTTATGAAAAAAGGTACTAAGTTCAGTGACATTTATGTTAGAAAAAATAAGTCAGTTACTTTTGGGTAATATGGCCTAAGTTCAGTGACCATGGGTGAAATTAACCCGGGAACACAGGAACAACAACAATGTTTATAAAGAGACAATAAAATAAATTTGCTGAAATATTTTTCCATAAATTTGTATTAATAAAATAATTTCTGCCCAATTTTCTATCTCTCAGCTAGCAATTGATCACTGGAGTTTCGCAAATAAAATCAAAACTCAATTCAAGAAATACCCAGTTGAAAAAAAAAAAAAAAGAACGACACACACATGCATTGATTAAATAAATCCAAAAACAAACGGAAATACCATAATTCACCAAATTATAGTTATAATCAGCCAGTTATAATTAATAGCATTTAACTGTTGATGCCATTACTAATAATTAAATCTAGTTTGGTAATATTTCACACCATAAAATTGGATTAGATAGTTTTAATTAAGATTTTAATATGCTAATTGATTTCTCCATTGATACTTTTAACTCATATAACCTTAGCCATTAGATTAATGGTATTCATAAAACGTGTGATACTTGCAAGAAATTTGCTTCAAAGTCTTGCGCACATAATATTAAAATTTTTAATTAGTATTATGTAAGTTGGTTACGTTACGAGATAAAGCCCAATTAAATTCTGGAATTTACTGCACAGCATTTAATGAAACCCCAAATAAAATTGCATCTCTCTCTCTCTCTCTCTCTCTATATATATATGAAAAGAATCAATTG
Organism: Excoecaria agallocha; assembly: GCA_037975025.1. Taxonomy (NCBI): domain Eukaryota; kingdom Viridiplantae; phylum Streptophyta; class Magnoliopsida; order Malpighiales; family Euphorbiaceae; genus Excoecaria; species Excoecaria agallocha. The sequence continues at coordinate 1,030,060 of CM075821.1, forward strand.
GCATCTTTGGTTCACAAATGAATCTCTCATAGACTTGCAGTTGACCATCTTACATTCATCATGCATTGGTAATCTTAAAAAAATTTATTTATTTCAATGCAATTCCTTCATCAATCATTAATACTCCACTAATTTCCTAAATTTATTTATCTTCTATGGTTCACTTGCTATGCTTTACTTTCAACAAATTTAAAACTAGTTTTTTTTTTGTTTTTTTATTAATTGGTAATTGATCTTTGTTCTATCATTTGCTTTTATTTATTTATTTTGTCAATAGCAATTTTTTCTTTTAATTTGTTTATTTTATATATTTTTCTTATTATATAATTTGATTTGAGTTGCAGTATTCTTTTTTACTCTTTTGTCTATTATTCTGAGTGGCGGTTTAAGTAAATATTATAGTATTTTTTTACACTAATAAAATAGCCTTTTAGTTAATATTGTTTATTTAAGTATATCTTTGTCTACTCTCTTTCAATATTTCTCAACTACTGTCACTTAGTTATTAATTTACAGTTTGCTTGTAGTTTTTTTCAATGCAAATTAAACTTTCATTAATATATATATATATAATACAAATAAAATTTTAAAATATATAATATGTACGAAATTAATAAAATTACTAGAGTAAATTTTTAAATTTTTTCAATGAAAACAATGAATAATAATAACATGTTGAGGCAATTTGGTTTTAAATAAAAAACACAGTTTATCTTCTGGCTATAGGTGGAATGCCAAACCACCTTTCATACAAGAATGACACATTTCATTAAAGAAGGAAAAAACTTTCATAGAGAAAGACAACAGTGTGTGCATTGAGAGGACAAATCCATATAACAAAAACTTGAATTGTATTCAATATTAGTTAAATAAATTAAATCTATAAAAACATAATTAAAATATGAAAAATGCAAAGATCAAATTTAAAATAAAAAATTTTATATATGAGTTTATGGAAATAAAAATATAAAAAAATAAATACAAATAAAACAACAAATAAAAATCAGAATTTAGATTTATATCGATTTGAAAATTATTATATACAAACATAAAAAAAAAATAAAAAAATGCAAAAATTAAAGCTATAATTACCTTAAAATATTTATGCTGCAAGATGTTATATGAACTCAGTCTAAATGTTATGCGAATCAGCTATAGTTTTGTTGATATATAAGTATGTACATATAACTATAGTCATCAAAAAAATAATTATATTAATACATCAATATCATTATGATTGAATTCCATTACATATAATATCGTATAAATTTGAAAGCAGTTTGTCATTTCATTTTCTTTTTCTTGAGGAAAAAAAAAATCAAAGGCATTATTTTGATGTAGATGTAAGTTTAGAAAATTCAAAACTCCATAATTTTCCATTAAGTCCAAGCGAAATGGAAGGATAGAATTGGCTCTTTCCCTTCATTTTCTCCACGAATATGGATCTGGGACATCAATATTTACATGATTTCTTATTATTCTTTTTTATTTTAAGTCTTATTTTTTTTTAATACTAAGTTGCTCTTAAATGTGCAATCTAATATTGTCTAGTTTGCTTGGTTAGAAAAAATAGGGTTAATTTTACCTTATCGAACTTATATCAAAATAACATCTTAGTAACAATAATGAAATATTTTGTAACATAAAATAACTTAACTTTGAAAAATTATATTAAAAAATCATTCAGGTCTAAATTAACCATAAAAAACATCGAATATCACCACCAAAATTCCTGCTATCACTCCAACTTAGCATAGGACCTCATATGTAGGCAAGATCATCATTAAAGCTCAGAGAAAATGTATCATGTGTCAGTCTGATTGGTAAGTGGTTAAATTTGCATGATATTACTTGATTTTCACTCGCTTACATGCATTAATTTTTAGTCAAATTGGAAGCTTTTTACTTGCTCTTGTGATTTTGACTATTGCAACAATTAATTGGTGGATATAGAGTAATTTGTGACTAATTGGAGCTGATTTGGAATAGCTAAAAGCATTTCTAGATAATTTGGAAGCAGATGGCTGAATCTGAACAGAAAGAAGTGTTAGCCTTGCCTCAAGGCTAAGAGGTAAGGATAAGCTTTGGCTTTGCCCAAGGCTAAGGGGCAAGACGAATGGGCAGATTTCTTTAGCAGATTTGATGTGCGTGAATTGACCTAAACACCAAAGGAGTTCTAGCTAACTTTTAAAGATTTTTAACCTATATTTTAAGGATTAGGAAGAAGTAGTTTTAGGAAGTTTGGATTGTATTTAATATTTTTATTTTATTTTCTTAGTTTGGATAGGATAAAAACTACTTTACTTAATTTTAGGAAAGGGAGGAGGAAGAGGAGAGTAGTAGATCATCTTGTCCCTCTTCATAGCTTTGTAAGAGGAGATTTTTCATTTAGTTTTCAATTTTTATTTTGCAATTTATTCATGGTCATGAGTGGTTAGATGTTTTATTTCGGCTAAAGGTTAATTTAAGGGCAAGATTCAACCAATTATTGTAAGATTGTTCTACATTATCTTTTTTTTTAATTTTTATATGATATTCATCTTATTTACTGTGCTTTAGAGAAATTTCATCTCGATTGTTATTTATTATTTGTGCAAAAAGAACTCGTTGTTTATTTAATTAAAAAACATAAATTAATTGAAATTATCAAATCTGTAATTATTTGATAAAATTAATAACAAGTGATAATTAGTATGACAATACTGAGAAGGATTGTTGTATTAAAAATATATATATGATTTGGTTTAAATTAATCTCGTTGAGAAGTTGGTTAGTTTAGGTCGAATCTTTTTAATTCATAAAATTGTCAATGAATTGAATTCTCTCGCTGAGAAATAGTTGTTTATTAGTTAAGGTTTAATTATAATCTTACTTGATTAACCTATTAAAACGAAAAGATTGGCCAGGAGCGCTAAACCGACGGCTATAACCGATTCATTACATGAATTTAGAGTAATCTTTCCATCTACAATCAGTAAAATTGAATCCTATATTCTGAATATTTTTAACTAAAATTTTTTATCCATTGATTTTAATTTAATTAATTCTCTGCATTTTTATTTAGTCATTTTGATTCAGTAATTTAATTTTTATTCTATAAAAATCTCCCTTTACTTTTATTTATCAAAATTCTGGTTGTTTCAAATTAAATTGGTACTAATCTCTATGAATTTGACCCATACTCATTCTATTTACAATTTATTTGGCTAGAAAATGTTATAACTAAATTATTTTTAGTGACTTCAACACCCACCACTGATGTGTTATCTCTATCCAGTTATCATACCACATATTATTCCAACATAGCATTTATTTTATGTAACTTGGTGACATGTTTGTCTATGTATGAGCTTCTATACTGATATGGAGTGCTAGTAGAGATTTCTGTAGTAATTTTTTATGGGTTTTATGTTTCATTATAGCCAAAATGATATATAGAAATAATTTTTTAAAATTTAGATATTTTTTTGTTACAAAATTTTTTATTGTTAGTACTTGGTTATTTTGGTATTGTCTTATTGCTAAATGACTAGCTAGTTATTGTACAATTACTTCAGAATTTCTTTGGAAATCAGGCCTTGCTGCCTTGGGCTAATTATTTATGATTCAATTTTTAAAAACTATCATGGAAATGCAAATGCAAACTAAAGAAGTGTATGATATAAGGTGTCGAGCAAACTAATGAAACATAAAAAGTTAAACCAAATTATATGACAATGCTTTCACAAAATTTTAGCCAGTGATAGTTTCATAAACAGAAATTTCTTCCAATTTAACAGCTGAGGATGGTTTTCTCATAGGCTACTAGTAGTTGTGAACAAATCTGTCTCATTGTTGGCCAAAATTGAGGATTGCCACTCAAACTTACAATGAGGAAGCAAGAGGTGTTAGTCTATCACGTCCTTCAGCAATGTCTGTTGGTCAATTGGTGGACATGATAAAGATGGTGATGTAAAAGATGAGATGAGACCTCCAGTTAGCATTCCCATTATAATTTCAAGTGCACGACTCCAAAACTATGAAAATCTACTTTAAACAAAATACCACTGCGATTATAACTCTTTAAGGAGTGAATTATTTCATTGACAACTAGAGCCGCATCAAGGATTTGTCTTCCTTTGATGAATGTGCACTACTCATCTGAGATGACCTCACCCACCACCTTTTTTAGCCTGTTTGCCAGCAATTTCGCAATAATTTTGTACAAGCACCCAATCAAACTAATGGGTCGAAAGTCTTTAAGATTGTCAGCGCCCTCCACCTTGGGAATCAGAGTAATGAATGAAGAAGAAGCTCCATTGGGAAGTTGACCACCAGCATAGAATTTCTCCACCATTGCAAAAATATCCATCCCAATAATATCCGAGGTTGCTTTAATAAAAGCAAAATTGAAATTATCCGGGCCTGCTGCCTTAGAACTATCACACCCCCCAACTTTCAGTAATCCTATGAAAAGACCCCGTACACCACTTAACTAGAATACCCCCACTACTCCCTTTGCATCCAGAGAGACCCAATCAAAATTTTTGTTTCCCCATAATATCCCAACATGATTTGAGTCAATACCTTGCATTTTCGTTTCTTGCAGCAGTACCATACCAATATTTTTTTTTCCCAATGGAAGAACCTACCAGTCTCTTTTTTTATAGCTGAATTCAGTCCCCTAATGTTCCAGGATAAAAAAAAAATCATAACAAGTTAAAGCAAACAAAAAAACCCAAACGAACTTCAGATTACCCGATCAGCAGTTTTGCTTTCCTTCCTTCGAATTCTTTCAATTTTCTCTCTCTAAGTCCTCGGGTCTGATCAATGACACAAGGAGAGCATCTTGGTTCTGTGGTAGAACAATCCCAACATTTATATTTCGTCAATTTTGCTATGTAATGGATAGATGTAAAATTTTTTCCTTAGTAAATACCGTTTCTATTTCCTTTCCTCAATCCTTTTGAAACTTCTTCACACGGATATTTAAAATGTGGATCTCCATTGATTTAAGAAATAATTTTGAAATGTACTCTTGAAGAATTGAGTTACTAAGCCATCCAATTTTGTATTATTCCTTTATTTTATAAATTAGATTAAAAGAAAATATGAATGGAAAGAAATGAAAAGATTTATATAATCATAGTCTTATTATTTTATTTTAAAAATTTTATTTTCAAATACAGGCCTTTTATATATTTAAAACTAATTTATGTTGCGTTGAACAGAATTTATTACGGACCCAATGAGATATTTGTCTTATAAAGCAATTGTACCGAGAATTGTTAACAATTGTGCCGTGAATAAAAAGGAATTATATTATAGGTAGGACTTTTTTTTTTCCAGCAACCTTAATTGCTATACTTACATATGTCTGTATGATTAATAGGTTGTGTGCACAATTCGCAATTTTATGATTATTGTTTTTAGGTACATTATTTATAAACTGATAAATCTGAAACTACAAATCTAAGGAAATAAGTTCAAATAACAAAGACCTAACATAAAATAAAAATTGCAGGCTAAACGAATACGCAATCTTATTCACAAATATCTTAACCAATAACAAGATTTATATTCGAAAATAAAAAACAATAATTATGAATTAACATGCCCGAATTAGATCTAATGCTAAAATTTAAATATAAAGTTCTACAAATACTTGAAAATTAGTTTCAACAATAACTTCAAAAAAGCTATCGGATTGGATTAATCGAGAATAAGCGAAGCAATGTAGACGGATTAATCAAGAATAAGTGCAGCAATTTTTATTTTATGTTAGGGCTTTGTTATTTGAACTTATTTCCTTAGCTCTGGTATTTGAACTGTCCACATGTTTCTTTTTATTCTTTTATTTTGCCTCACCAAAAAGTCATTCCCACAATTATTCTTTTGAGGTGTCTTCTTCATATTTAATTAAGTTTTTTTTCCCTTAAAAATAAAAATATTTCAGCACTCATTTACCCTGCTACCAAGACTAGAGTCCAAAATTTTACATAAAAAAATAAAATTTTCAACTCTTGAAATTATAAGTCGATTGAAAAATAAATTTAAGATTATATATATATATATATATATATATATATATATATATATATATATATATATATACACTTTATTTTAGGAAAAAGTAAAAGTCGAACTCTGATAAATTAAATAAATAAATAAAACAACTATATAAATAACATGTGATTCACGAGATTTTCTATTTCTCTTAGAAGACACTAACCTAAATTTGATAAATATATGGTAGGGTACATGGATTAATGTATGTACTTATGCAAGACTTATTTAATGGTTAGTGTTTCAGGTATTTTTGTTTTGATCCCTAAATAAAACCTAATCCAAAGTCTTTGCAGGAGTAGGCAAATAATTGTACCTTAAGGGCATGTTTGTTTCCCCGTAGAGTACACGAGACAGTATAAAATAATACCCTTTAATACAGCAGAGGGTGTTTGGCTAACTTTTTTTAAAAATAATACATATATTATCTAATATATAACTGAATTTTTATCCCACTTATATTAGAGATATTAATACACCCCTCTTCCATGAGTTTATTTAATATGTAGAACACCGTACTAAACTAAAATATAGAGAAACGCCACTATCACCTCCTGCCTCCTCTCCGGCGCTACTTTGGCTTTTGGCACTACCTTCATCTTCAACAGGTATTTTATATATCCATTTTTTAAATAACAAAACCCTAAGCACCAACAAATCTCTCTCTGTTTTGTCATCCAAGTCCTTTGCTAATATGGATTTGGCTTCTCGCTACAAGGAGAATCTTATCTCTGTTTACCTTCTCTTGATTATGTAATAAGATTACTGATGCAGATGAAAATCACTTCTTTAAGATTATAATCGTAATACGCATTCTAGAGCTATTAAATATGGTTTTCGCTTGGATGAATTTGTTCGAGTTTGATTTTAGTTTCGTGTTCCCCCAATTCAATTTATTATTTGGGACTGATTGATCAGTTATTTGGTGTTAGGGGGTGGTTAGGCTTGTGTTTGGCAATGAGAATTCTGCTTCAAATGAAGATAGGTAAAATGCTATTCCTTTTTATCTTGTTGCGATTTTGATATCAAATAATGTCTTTTTGCCCCGCTTAATGTGTCTGCTGTCTGTATTGATTGATAAGTTATGGTAGTTAGGATTAAGAAATTGAGAATGGGCAAATTATGCTAGTTGGGATAACAAAAAGGTATTGCTCTACATTTTGAATCATTTTCCTTTTACACAGGAGAAAAATAAAAGTTGAGAATTGCATGGAATGGTGAAAAAATCTCACTTTGTTATTAAAAAGTTAAAGTTTTGGAAATGAAATTCCTCTGATATTTTTTATTTTTCTTATGCTTCTAAAAATAACTTCTTTGGCATGTAAATTATTTCTTACTTCATTCTGATTTACATTTATCATTCTATTGCTTAAACCCAATTCAGCCTCAATGCCAATCTATTCTCAATGGCAAAAAGTTAATTGTTTCTTTTTCTCTTTTATAAATTGAGCATGGTTTTATCTCATTCATTTAATTGTTTATGCTTCATTTGTTTACTTCTTGCAGGATTTCCTGTACTTATGAATATCTTGAAGGAGGAAAGAGTGGATGTTGAAGTGGTTTGTAATCTTTTCCACCTTTCTCATTTCAACTCTTTTACAGAGGTTTAGTTATTTGCAGTCAACTGATATTTGCATCAATGAGAAGATTACTTGCTAGGCTTGCTGCAGAAGTCCTTTTATCAAAAATTTATGCAGCAGTTAATATATAGGTGGGATGATGCACTTAGAATGAGGAGGACTGTAGGGGAAAGTGGTTTGAGGAAGGAGGCTGCTCAAAGTTGGATTGAGGTGAGAAACGAAAGGCATGAATTTATGACAAGAGACAAGGTCCATCAGAAGATAGAAGAGATAAATCAAACGATTGATAAATTGATTGTTAATATGAAGGAAGCAGGATATTAGCCCTGTACCTTGGAATCGTATTATATCAATAAAGATGATGCTATATTTTGAGGAGTTGGGCCACAAGTTTTTTCCTGTTTGAATGGGAGTGATGCTGTCAGCTTGTTATTTATTTACATTATAAATGAATTAGGTGGTATTTGACTTGTATGGATTGTGCAATTAATTTAGTTTTTATTTAAGAACTTGTTGCATGGGATATCTAATCATCTATGAACTATAAATCGAGTTAAAAAAATATATGAATTTTTTGTATTCATTCATTATTTGGATTATGTCTAAAATGATAATGATGAAGTTTATTTATTTTAATTTGTTATTGGATTATGTACAAAATTACTAACGGTAGCACATTTGTTAATATATTTCAGCTATATAATTAAATGTTATTAATTAAGTTTTTTGTTTGATTGCTAATGTATGTACTAATGTACATTTATATTTCAAGAAATTTGTGCCTTTTTCTTAAAAAAATATTGATTAATTTAAGAAAAAATTGTAATTTATAATTAATACTTTTGCCTAAATTGGTAACATTAAAAATAATTTAATTTTATATAATTTTTAATTTTTTTAAAAAATAATACAATATAATATTATGTATCAAATACAATATAAAATATTACAGGCTAATACAAATTTATACCAAATACTGTATAATATAATACAGGCTAATATTGTACAGCCTAATATTATACAGGTTAATACTGTACAGGCTAATACTGTATATACTAATATAATACAGTGAATCAAACGTAACCTAAAAGAACAAAGTATCTTCTTTTTTAACTGAAAAAGTTGGGTTAGGTCCTAACCCAATAAGGTTAAAGGATATTTATTTCTCAATCTATCATATACATACCTACTACTATAGCCTCCAATTGGAGCCCAAATAAAATCATATCACTTTCTTATGTGTTGAGTATGGTGATAATTCATGTTTGGATTGGACCACATGAATATCTACTAATGGCGTACCTAAATCAGTTTACTGGACTATGTATTTATTTAGTTACAGGATGATATTAGGATTTGAACTTGTATTTTAAAGTTTTAATTCAGAGTCAGTATCATTAAAACTAAATTTTATTGTTTTCTAAATTAATGTTTAACTAAAAAAAGATTAATTTTAAGAAGTAACAGTCTTACCTTGCACCATCACTTCATGAGCTAAATACATAGGATTAATTAACTTAATTACGAAAATTTATGATTTGTGAGGCTTTTCGGATGAAATGGGGTTAAAGATTCATTAGGGGTGTGCATAATCGAATTGAAACCGAAAACCAAACCGAACTGAATGGATTTTGATATTTTTGGTTCGGTTATTTCTGTTTTCAGTTCATTTGATTCTAAACCAAAATTATAATTCGGATAAATAAATTTGGTTTGGTTTTTAAAATTAAAAAATTAAAAGAACCAAACCGACCAAACTTATCAAAACTCACCGTTTCGCTCTCTCTCTATATGTTTAATAGGAAATGAGAAACCTAAAATCATTTCTTCCTTTCCTTTACCTGAATCAAAATCCATAACCCTTTCACGCAGTCACCATCTCTGGATGAATTGTATTTGTTTTTGTTTTTAATCTATATTTTGTTGTTCTTTATATTTTCTGGCTTTCAAATTAACTATAGATACATGCATTTTTAAATAATTTTTGGGGAAAAATCTTAGGGTTGTTTTTTGGGGATTTAAAGGAAATTAGGATTTGCTTTTTACTGGATATTGGAATAATGATGTTTTTGTTTTGTTTTTTTGTTTTTTTTTTATATTTTTTCTCACACTTAAGAAATAATCCAAATCCACAGCAAGTGGCTTCGATAAATAATCCAAACCCATAGCAAGTGGACTTCCACTTGCTATTGCCGGAACTCAAACTCAACTATTAACTTAAAGAAATTTCAAGTCTCTCTCCATGTGCAACTGGTGTTTTTAAGTTCGGTGGTAGCCTCTTCAGGAGCTTCGTAATCTAATTTCTTCTCGAATTGCAAAGAATTGGCTGTAAATTTATCGACTTTCGCTTGCCATTGTCTGTTTGGCGTCTGAGAAAATGGGGATGGAAAATAGAATGTTGAATACTTATACGCTTAGGTTTCGTTAACCAGCGGTTTTTTTGAATCTGGGGTATTTTATTAAAAAAGGGCTACAATAGAGGTGTTAAATGAACGGATTGAACGAATTTGGGTTGGGTCATTAATAGATGAATCACTAATGAGTTGTATTATAAATAGGTCAAATGATATGTATTATAAATGGATCAATATTTATATTCCTGTTTGATCAAGATTCAAACTTATGTCCACCCAAAAGATACATAATAATAATAATAATAATAATAATAATAATAATAATAATAATAAGGAATATTCAAGGACAAACGGGTCTACCCAAACGAGTCCTATGGCTAGGAATAAGAAAATGTCTTAGCCTTCTTTCTTGCTCCACAAAATAGCCTTCACAGAGAAACGCTTTAGAGAATTTGTCTTCGACTTGTCTATCAACATCATGAACAAAAACATCAGTTTCTCCACTTTCTTTATTCCTAGCCATCAGCCCCGCCGTGTAAATCGCCGTCGTTCTCGCTGGCGCCTGGTCGTGATACCCTGTGGGCGCGTCTACCATAATCAAGTCCCATTCTGTATCATAAATGTCACTTGGAAAGTCTTTATGTGCAAGTTTACACTTTGAGAATCTTGGATCGCTCATAGATTTACATTCTTCTTCCCCAAGTCCAATATCCATTAAACCATCTGCTTCATTTACTTTGGTATCATAGATCACATGGTAGGATTCTAAAGTCGGTAATTTCTCTGTGATCTGTTCAATCCGTGACTTGTCTTCTTCAAGGAAGACTGTACGGCCATGATTGTTAAGTGATGTCCACATGAGGCTGTCATGGCCGAGGCCGAATACCAAGAAATTACAGGGTGATTTTTTCTGTAGAACTTTTAAGCTCATTGAGATTTCTTTGAGAGTTTGCTGCGGAGTGATAATTCTACTCCAATTATCAACTTTAGTCAAATCCAATGATCCAATGGGTTGAAAAATAATTTTAGATAAATCCATTGGATAATGACCCAATGAATTGAAAAATGTTATAGGTTTGGGTTAATCCAATGGATATTTGATTGTATTGAGTTGGATTGAAAAAAAAAATAAATCAGTTTTGAATTGAGTTAGTGAGTATTCATTTAGATTGAGTTGGATTTGGGTCAATTTTTTAGATGAATTTTGATAAACTTATTGGTTTGAATCAATTTTATCAGGTCTATCCAATATTAATTATTAATCATTATATAATATTATGAATATTTAATAATAGTATATAGTATTTATCTTACTAATTATTTTTTTGGGAATATTTGTTTACTGTATTATTTAATGCACTATAAAATAATTACGCATATGATATTAATTATTAATTACTATATATTATAATTAATAACTTGAAAAGTTGGTTTGACTATTTTCAGAGGCCGAATCTGACTTGGTCTGGAATAGAATCAAAACCAACTAGATCCAAACCGAACCATGAACCAGATGAATGATCCACTTTAACCCTTTAATATCCTTGGCCTTCGAGCATTAAGCATCTGTCTCTTGAAGACTGGCATAAGGTCAAGACCCTGTATAATATCCCCATTCATAGCTACGGTACGGTTTCAACACCGTGTCTGGTTTTCATTGAATTTAACAATATAAATCTATCAAAAATAGAATTCAAACTACATAAATTGTAGATTCACATCGACACTTAATAATATTGGCCCTTGTATCAACGCGTTATTGTACTTCCTACAAGAGGAGCAATCTCTCTCCTTTTCACCCATAAAACGGAGACAGCCACCTTCCACCAAATTATTTAGGGGTTAATATCACCAATGATAAATAAACTTACGCTTAATGATCCAAATATAGCTGAATTATTTCTCACAACGAAATTATTACTGAACTTTATATTATTTTACGCAAAAATTATCTTAATCGATTTCCGACGAAAACTATTATCAGAGTGCTGGTATGGCATGCAACGTCATCTATTCGTACACACGTGATGTGCCATATTTGGTCCATCATAATTTTTTTAAATATAAATAAAGATAATATTAAATAATTTAATTTATTTATAAATTATAATTAAATATCAATTATAAAATTTAATTAATTCAAATATAAAAAATAAAAATAAAAATTAAATATTTTTATCAACGAAAATTTATGTCTCTAATTTGTTGGAAAAGAGGAAAGTGATGTGACAGCTTAATTGGCATTCAAATATTTTTAGCAACAGAAATTCCACCTAGGCATCCTAGTTAGCTTATTTTGTTTAAACTAATGGATAAATTGACGGAGTTATAACATTGAAAGGGATTTGTGAGTTTGTTGTTCACATTGTAAGGCTTTAAAGTTTGATACAAATATTGAAAAGTACTATATAATTGGGGCCTTATTTTATAATTAACCCTAAAATTTTATAATTTATACAAACACATGATGAATTAGTTTAGGGTTGGGTCCTATTTTGGCTAGCCAAACAATTGCAAAATCATGACCACAATCACAAGTGTTGACCTTTGCGTTTCAAAAGAGTCCATTTGCACATGCCCCAATTTGCTTTTAAGTTTTTTAAACCGAAACAAGAACTTGGTACAATACAGATACCATAAGCATTAAACATGAAATAACTTGTAAGATCTATTTGTTTTCACTGTCGTTATATTACATCAAGTGAAATAGATACCACATTATTTCAAATATTTATTTTTAGAATATTTTGTTTTTTGTTAAATATATTTTGTGAATCAATAATATTATAATGTTAAAATTTAAAAATACTGATACCAATTCACACAAGTGCCGTTTCAATCTCTTGCAATTATAAAATGACTGAGGTTGAAAATTGTACAAAATTCTATACAGGCCAGCCAAAAGGTGTCCTATACTGCTAAATGATGAAAAGCGGGAAGCAATCTAGCACCAAAACTTAAATCAAGAAATCAAACATATTTTTCTCAACGAATTAATTAGCTAGAGAATTTCTCCCAATTCTAATGCAGAGAATGGCTTTGTCAAAGGAAACCATTTAGCTACTGACAGCTGCGAACATACTTGTCTCATTGTTGGCCGAAATTGAGGATTTTCACTCACACATACAAATGCAAGTTTCATAGCCTTCATCACTCCTTCTGCAATTTTACCATAAGGAAGCAAGAGTCGTTGGTCTATTACATCCTTCAGCAGTGTCTGTTGGCCAGTTGGTGGACGCGAAGAAGACGAAGTTGATGGAAAAGACGAGATGAGATCTCCAGAATGTTTTCCCATCATTATTTCAAGTGTCACTACTCCAAAACTATATACATCACATTTTTCATTCACTTTCATCGTATATGCTAGCTCTACAAAAAACAAAAAGAATCCAATCATAGTGCATCTTATCAAAAACTTGGTTAAAGATCGAATAAAATAGTGAAATCTAAGATATAAAATTAAATAACTGATGTAATTAATTTACAGATAGGTGATATCAAGGTATGAACCTGGAGCAGTGTACCCAAATGAGCCTGCAAATGACGTCCAATTCAACGAGTCAGGAACTAATAGCCTAGCTGTGCCGAAGTCAGAAACATGGGCCTCGTATTCTGAATCCAACAAGACATTGTTACTCGTAATGTCTCGATGAATAATTGGAGGAGAGCAATCATGGTGCATATATGATAATGCATTAGCTATTCCTTCTACTAAATTTAGCCTTTTGATCCAATCCAACTCCATTGCTTCTACTCTGTCACTTAAAGCCTTTCTCAGATTTCCTCTTTCAATGAAGTCATAAATCAAAAATGTGTGTTTGGGATGTGAACAAAACCCATGTAATTTCACAATGTTTTGATGGCGCATGTTTGTCAATGTAGCAATCTCACTTGTAAATGCTTTGAGATCAATACGAGATTGGTGAAGCTTCTTCACCGCAACCGCTCGACCTGTTGATACCATAGCTTTGTAGACAATCCCATACCCTCCTTCCCCAATGCAATACTTGGAGTTGAATTCTTCTGTAGCCTTAATGATGTTTTCATATTGCAAATCAAGATCATGGCCCCAAATCATATTATTAGCTTCACTGCTTAACTCCCCTGACTTAACTTTGTTGTCTCTTAATTTTTGATAGAAAATGAAGAAACCTCCAATTAAGATAAACAATAGCAACAAACCACCCAAGAGAGGAAGAAGAATGATGATGCCTACTTTATTTCCCGTTCTATGGAAAATGCATGCCTTAAGTATTGTATTGTTGCCACATAGGTCCTTATTATTTCTAAGTGCTTCAAATAGAGCCTCACGAAAAGCTTTAATGTTGGGAATTTGGCCTTCCAATTCATTATGCGATATGTCCACTTTTGTCAAGCTTAACAAATTATTGAAACTTGTTGGAATTGAGCCTGAGAATAAGTTATGGGAAAGGTTCAATCTCTCTAGTCTTTGTAGCTCTCCAAATTGTTGTGGGATTGTAACCAACAAATTTTGACTAAGATCAAGATCTTCTAAAGAGTGTAGCTTGCATAATTGTGATGGAATGCTCTTTGCCAACTTGTTCTTGCTGAGATTCAAGAACAATAGTCCCGAGCACTCCCCAATTTGCTTTGGAATTGCTCCGCTTAGACTGTTTGCTGCGAGATTAAGGCGTTGAAGAGTAGATAGCATTACTATTTTGCTAGGAATGCCACCTGAGAGCTTGTTCCCATCAAGGTGAAGTTCAACCAACCTTAGCTTCCCTAGTTCCTCTGGAATGACCCCTACAAGCTTATTAGATGAGAGATCTATCGATTGCAACTTTGGTGCCTTTTCGATTTCAGCCGGTATTATGCCAGAGATATTATTGTTGGAGATTCGAAATGTTGACAAATTGCCAAAATTTTCCCATTTCAAAGAAAGCTCACCATATAAATTGTTATCACTTAAATTTATCAAACTCAAGTGTGGATGCATGCCAAATGCTTCAGATATATTTCCTGTGAGTTGGTTGTTCTCAAGATGAAGTCTCAACAAGCTACTGCAGTTAATAAGGCTTCTTGGCAAATGACCACTAAAATAATTATCATGCGCAGCAAAATATCGAAGTTCTCCACCAAGACATATGTCTTGTGGCAAGTGGCCGTTAAACTCATTTGAATAGATTAGCAATTTATTTAAGTGAGTTATGTTGTTCAATTGAGATTCAAGAGTCCCAGTAAATTTATTGAAACGCAAGATCAATTCAACAAGCGATGCCATATTTCTGATTTCTTGAGGTATTGAACCTGAAAGTTGGTTGTCACCAAGATAAAAAATGAATAGATTTGTCAAGTTGCCAATGGAACATGGAATGGAACCACTGAGGGTATTATTGGTCAAGTCAAGGTTTGTGATAGATCTCAGCTTGCCAATTTCTTGAGGTATTGAACCAGAGAGTTGATTGTTAAAAAGGAAAAGAATTGAGATATTTGTCAAGTTGCCTAGAGAACTTGGAATTGCACCACTAAGATTATTATCTAACAATTCAAGTTTTGTGACAGATCCCAACATTCCAATTTCTTGAGGTATTGAACCAGAGAGTTTATTTTTGTAAAGGGAAAGAATGGATAAGTTTGTTAAGTTGCCCAGAAAGCTTGGAATTGCACCAATGAGATAGTTATTTGAGAAATCGAGAACTATTATGGATCCCAACATTCCAATTTCTTGAGGTATTGAATTAGAAAGTTGATTGTCATTAAGATAAAAAATAGATAGGTTAGTTAAGTTACCTATAGAACTTGGAATTGCACCATTGAGACTATTATATGATAAGCTAAGATTTTTGATAGATCTCAACATTCCTATTTCTTGCGGTAGTGAACCAGAGAGTTGGTTGTTAAAAAGAAAAAGAATGGCTAGGTTTGTCAAGTTTCCTATGGAACATGGAATGGCACCACTGAGATTGTTATTCGACAACACAAGATTTGTGATAGATCCCAACATTCCAATTTCTTTGGGTATTGAACCAGAGAGTTGATTGTTGAAAAGGAAAAGAATGGATAAGTTTGTCAAGTTGCCCAAAGAGCTTGGAATTGCACCAATGAGATAGTTATTTGACAATTGAAGATCTATAACAAGTCTTAACATTCCAATTTCTTGAGGTATTGAACTACAAAGTTGATTACTTCCAAGATAAAGAATGGATAAGTTAGTCAAGTTGCCTATAAAGCTTGGAATTGTACCACTGAGATTATTATATGACAAGCTAAGGTTTGTGACAGATCTCAACATTCCAATTTCTTTCGGTATTGAACCAGAGAGTTTGTTGTGATGGAGATAAAGAATGGATAGCTTTGTCAAGTTCCCTATAGAGCTTGGAATGGCACCACTAAGATTGTTAAATGCCAAGTCAAGATATATGACAGATCTCAACATTCCAATTTCTAAAGGTATTGAACTAAAAAGTTGATTGCCACCGAAATAAAGAAAGGATAGGTTAGTCAAGTTGCCAATAGAACTTGGAATTGCATCGCCGAGATTATTAAATGACAAGCTAAGGTCTGTGATAGATCTCAACATTCCTATTTCTTTCGGTATTGAACCAGAGAGTTTGTTGCGATGAAGATAAAAAATAGATAGGTTCGTCAGGTTTCCTACAAAAGATGGAATGGCACCACTGAGATTGTTATTTGACAAGTCAAGAATATCAAGTTTTGAGAGGCTAGAAATATGTGAAGGAATAATTCCATAGAATGAGTTGAGACTAAGGTTAAACACCATGAGATTTGGAAAGAAAGAGAAGTTTAGACTGTGAAGCGTACCTTTCAAAGAAGAATTGAAAAGGCTTATATTGGCGACACTGCCAGCTTTGTTGCAGGAAATGCCATACCAATTGCAAGGAGTGGTGGTTGGTTCCCATGAAGATAAGATAGATTGGCTTTGATTGTCAAGAGAGGCTTTCCACCGCAAAAGACCACTTGCCTCCTTTTTAACAGCAGACAAAGAAGTTTTGTGTACAGCAAAGGAAACAACAAACAGATGAGGAATTAGAATAATTATAATAAGGAAAAAGAAGAGGGACGACATGGGAACTGGTTTCTCAAGAAATAAATGTATCAATTTGGAATCAAGGGGAGTTGTGTTTATGAAATCTTCGAGTTGCAATTACAAAGCTGCTTGTAAAACCCTTTATATAGAAGGTCATCAACTACTGCTTTAATTGAACAAGAAAATGAAATCCATCGGTCTCCATCCAACAAACCTGGATCCTAGAATCTTGATTGGCTTAGAAAATGAATTAAATAAAAGTTCTGAAAAATCCGTTTTATTCATATATATATATATATATATATATATATATATATATATATATATATATATATATATATATATATATATATATATATATATATATATATATATATATATATTGGTAACTAATGATAATAAATAGCAATAACATCATCATCGTATATGTCGAAAAGGTATAATTATGTTAAAATATTTATGCTGTATGAAATTATGTGAACCGAGTTTAAACATTATTTGATGTGAATCAACTATAGTTTTGTTAATATATGTAACTATAGTAAATGAAATAAATAATTGTATTAGTACTTTAATTTCATTTTTATTAAATTCCGCTATATGTATATCATAGAAATTTGGAATCAATTAAGACAAGAATATCAGTTGATGGAGATGTAAGTTAAGAAAAATCAAAGCTCCATAATTTTCCATGCAAAGGAAATTATACAATTGGCTATACTAGAACTCTTTAGATGGATCTTAAAATCATAATTGATTAGAAAAAAGAAATTAATATAAGGTCTAAAATGTCCACTTTAGATAATCTTATCCATTGGCATCTTTGGTTCACATATGAACCTTTCATAGACTTGCAGTTCTTCCAATAGTCAAAAAATTATTTACATTATGCCTTTGATTGCAGAACGCACCATTCTTCAATTTGGTCCTTTCAAATCAGAGGAGTAAATTAGTAAAATGAATCATTATTGTTCTGCCCCAATGTTCACGGCACCGACTTGGAAACACTTGAGACACAATGGGTTTGAAAGATTAGAAGTAGAAAACAACTTGGCTTGACTTGACTAATTGGGAATTTCTTTATTTACGATTCATGGAACATTGAGTTCCTTCTAGAAAATCAAATGCTCAGCCTATAATAAAACTAAGCT
>CM075821.1:1048398-1089398 GCA_037975025.1 Excoecaria agallocha
AAATTAGTATTCTTTTATGCTTTTAATCTTTTATTTATTACTAATTAAGAATACTTAATATTGCATTCCCTTGATAATTTATCATCTGAATTTTAATTCACAACGCATATATATAGGTTTTTTTATTATTGTTATTTAGGAAGGGAAAGAAAAACAATATTACAAACTTTACATAAATTTATTTGAAAAGCCTAAAGAAGAGAAAGAATGTTTAATGAAAAAAAACTTAGGAACACAATAATTTGGTAGAGATATAAATTTGAAAAATCAAAACTACCAAAAATTAAATCCATACCCATAATATCAGAGAGCCCTACCCATTTAGAGGACTACTCCGTAGGATTTGCTGAAATATTTTCCCATAAATTTGCATAATTTTTTTGAGTTTATTTTGACTATTCTTTTTATTTATTTATTTTTTTCTGTCTAATTAGTGCATAGGTGGGCTTGTTTTTCAATTTCGTCATATAATTATAGTCAATTTAATTTTATACAGTCATTATTTCGTATTAATAAAATAATTTCTGCCCAATTTTCTATCTCTCAGTTAGCAATTGAATGGAGTTTCGTATTAATAAAGCCACAAATTGCAGAGATATTGGAGGAGATGAAGAGAATTTTTTTTTTCTTCTTTTTCTTTATACTTTTGGGAGTTGAATTGAAATAAAGAAGCAATTGGACATAGGCACATAGCTCTGACTATTTTAATATATGAGTGATGGAAATGGGATAAAGTTTTTTAACTTTTCCTCTCAATTTTATTATTTTTGTATATACGATTAATTTATTATACAAATATTTTTTTCTTATGCGTTTTTGGGTGGCAAAGATTGAGATTCGAACTCTGATCAATTAGAAGAGTAAATTTTTTAAATCACAAGTGATTCCCAATTATAAATAATTAATAACGAATTAGTCAAAAACTATCCAGTTAAAATTAAGAATTCACAATAAGACTACTAATACTAAATTAAAGTTTAATGAAAAATTCATAATTTATTTATAACTACATTAAAATAAATTTGATAAATTAGAAACATAATTATAAATAAGATTCTTGAAAAAGAAATGTTAATAACATTTGTTAGAGAAATACTACATTACCGGAGAATATTTGATTTTTTTTTTCTTTTCAATTTTCAAAATATTATAATTTAAGAAGGAGAAAAGTGCTCATTACTTATAAAAAGAGTAGAGCAGCTATGAAAAAGGGGAAAAGTGCTCATTACTTAAAATTTTCATTTTAATATATGTTAATTTAAAATTGATTTGAATCACCTGATTTAAAAAAAAAAAAAAAAGAAAAGTAAAACCTCAAGGAAAACACTCAAACAATAAAATTATAAAAATCTTGAATAACTTTCCTTTATTAATCTTAAATCACACGATTTTAATATAAGATAAACACCCCTATTTTTTATTTTTATTTTTTTTCTATACTTTCAAGATAATTTTTTATATATATTTTTTTGCACATGTATTTAAATGAATCGATAAAAAATTTCATAACATATAAAATCTTTTTCTTTGTGTTAATAAAATATAAAATCTAATATTCAGACAAAAAAATAATAATAATATGGAAAACATGTTATGTTAAAAGTAAAGAAAATAGAAGAAAAATAGTAAAGACAATGCATCTAACGTTTCAAATCATATATGTAGACTAAAAAATTTTTACCTAACAGTTGCATAGAGGTTTTTCCTAACTGATCATCAAAGTCCAAGTCATTCCTAACTGATAATAACCCATGTAATACGTGGTGAAGTAGTTTTATATAAACTTCCAGTCCATTTTAAATCCAGCTATAATTAAATATTAAACATTCATATAATTTTTTTTTATAACTTAATTATGCCACCCATAACACGAAAATATTAATTCATTAAATTAAAAACAGTTATACTAAAAATACACGAATTAATTAATTAACTAGTAGGTAAATGTGACTACCTAAATTATATCCTCTGATTGTATGGTGCCAACTAGGGATGCCTATGTGGCTAAGGTGTCAACCCCCCTATTTTCTTCCTGAGGTATTCGTTCAATTGTCTATGAGCTCCCACCCCTTTCCAGTTGAGCTAATAGGGTTGATATTAAGGCTCGATACTTCATCATTGCTTGCTCTTTAGCTTCAAACTTGCCTAGCAACTGGCTAACAACCAATTGAGAGTCAGAATGAATACGTAAAGAGTTCAATTTTACCTCAAAGGTGAGTAGCAGCCTAAAACAAAGTACTTAATATTCTGCCATATTGTTGGATGCTAGAAAAAATATCCTAGCCATTCCCTGTATAGAGATTCTTCCCAGGCTAGATCCTGGCCATTACCTGTATAGAGATTCTTCCCAGGCTAGACAATACAACCCCTACTCCAGCTCCTTTTGATGACACTGCTCCATCAACATACATCTTTTAGGTCATCTTACTCGGCTCAATAGGAGGTGCGTGTAGTTTAGCCACAAAGTCGACTAATACTTATGCTTTCATTGCCAAACAAGGTTCGTACTGGACATCAAACTCTCCAAGGCAAGTGGCCCATTTGGTTATCCTTTTTGATGCCTCTAGTTTCTGCATCACCTTTTTGAGGGAGGTGTTGGTTTGGACAACTACTGTGTGAGCTTGAACATAAAGACGCAACTTTATCACCGAAGTGACTAAGGCCAGAGCCAACTATTTAAGCATCAAGTATCCCAGTTCAATGCCTTAGAGGACTTTGCTGGTGTAGTAGAACTGCTGAGTACTTTCTTCTCTAATCAGAATCGAGCCTATGGCTCCTTTAGAGACTGACAAGTATATGAATAGATTTTCATCAGGCTGTGGTCAATTGAGCAGTGGAGGAGAATTTAAGAACTATTTTAGGGCTTTAAAGGCGGACTGACATTCCAAGCTCCACTCGAAGTTTTTCAAATTCTTCAAGGCCTTATAGAATGGAAGACACTGTTTTGCCGAGTAGGAGATAAACCTTCCCAGAGCTGTAATCTTTCCATTTAGTATATG
Organism: Excoecaria agallocha; assembly: GCA_037975025.1. Classification (NCBI taxonomy): domain Eukaryota; kingdom Viridiplantae; phylum Streptophyta; class Magnoliopsida; order Malpighiales; family Euphorbiaceae; genus Excoecaria; species Excoecaria agallocha. Next base: position 1,051,398 of record CM075821.1, read on the forward strand.
TACTTCCTTGATGGACTCCAGTGGTTCCATCTTCAATACTACCTCAATCTTTATTAGGTTAGCCTCTATTCCCCTTTTTGAAATAACAAAGCCTAAGAACTTACCAGACCAAATTTCGAATGCACACTTCTCTACATTTAACTTAATATCAAACTTTCTTAAAGTTGAAAAAGTTTCTTCGAGCTCTTTTGGCAAATCTTCTGAGGTTTTGCTTTTGACAATCATATTGTTAACATATACTTCCATGTTCTAACCTATCTGCTCTGCGAATAACTTGTTTATCAACCTTTGATAAGTAGTTCCAGCATTCTTGAAGTCAAATGGCATCACTCTGTAGCAATAAAGTTGCCCTATAGGTAATGAATGTTGTCTTCTCCTCGTTTTTTGGATTCATTAGGATCTGATAATAGCCTGCCAAGGCATCCAGAAAAATATATTCTTCAAATATGACCGTTGATTCTACTAAAATGTCAATTTTCGATAGTGGGTAACTATCCTTAGGGCACGCCTTGTTGAGGTCAGTAAAGTTCATGCACATTCTCTATTTTTCATTAGACTTCTTTAGGAGCACAATATTAAATAGCCAGTTCGGATAGAGTACCTCTCTAATAAGCCCATTTTTTAACAAAGTGTTCGTTTCTTCATTTATCGCTAACATCACTCGGGTGTATGATTGTATTTTTTTTGTTTGACTAGTTTACAACTTGTTTGGATGCTTAAAGATTGGGATATGACCTCGGGAGAGATGTCAGTTATATCAGAAGGTTACCAAGAAACACATCTGCATATGATTCCAAGACTTCTAGTAATGATTTCATTTTCGAGCTGTTCTTTCCCAAAGCTATTTTCACTACCTTCCCTAGCAATAGCTCTACCTCTTACAACAAATCTACTGGCTCTGCCTTCTAAGCTGAATCGGTTGGGACGTCTAGTATATCTATTGGAAGTGTTTGATTTGCTTCCTTCAATATAGTGACGTATGCCTCCCGAGCCACCGTTTGGTTTCCCTGAAGTTTAGCTATCCCTTGCGGGGTGGGGATCTTCATTATCAATTTCTACATAGAAATGTAAGCGTCTACTTTGGCCAGCAGAGGTCGGCCTAAAATCGCGTTGTAAGATAATAGCATATTTACTACCATAAAGTATGTTATACATAACCTGACTATGAAGCCATCTCCAAGCTGTAAGTGTAGGTTAACCAAACCTTCCACTTTGACTGGTTATCCAAAAATACCGATAAGGGGAACTGTCACTTCTTTCAGCTGACTCGACATACCGAGGGCTTTTTAAGCATGCAAAGTGATTAGATTAACTGCACTGCCTATGTCTAACAAAATCTGTTATACCAAGAAATCCCCAATCAATGCTTCCATTATAAGTGTGTCATTGTGGGGTTGCTGGATGTGTTTCTCGTCTTTGAATGAAAATTGAATGATGTCAGTTTGAGCAAGTAAATTGGCTCCAACGGAAAAATTTCTTTTACCTTGAATTTTTTTAGAGTCTCTAAACATGTCGTAGTGCTTTCCTTTTGTGATTACATGGATTACTCTTACTGGGACTCTCTTACTATTACTTATTTCCCCTCTTTTAGACTGTCGAGGTGGTGATTGTCTATCATCACTTTTGTTTCCCTTAAAAAACTGTTTGAGCTCGCCTTTCTTGATCTAATAGTCAATTTTCCTTTTGATCTATCTACAGTCATAAGTTTCGTGCCACTTATCTTTGTAAAAGGCACAATATAAGCTTTAGTTTTGTTCGGATCTGCCCTCATGAGCTTTGACCCTTTTACCTGCTCTATAATGGCCTCAACGTCGGTCTAATCATGAATAATACTTTTTGACAGTAAATAGTATTTTCGGACTGAAAATTTCACCCGGAAGTGAAAATATTTTATTAAACTATTAGAAAGTACTAGTCACGGGTAGTCCGGGGTTGAAATTTGAAGTAAATTTGAGGTCAAATAGGCATCCAAAAGCCAAAAGAATGAAAATTGAGATTATTAGGGTTTAGGGTTTTTAATTGATTTTTGATCATTTTGACTATTAAAAATAGCAAATGAAGTCTAAAAATTATAAAAAATTATATATGTGCCTAAAATAATATGTAGATTATTTTGGTAACAAAAAGTGAATTTTTCGATAATATCGGTAATTCTGAATCGGATCGATAAAATTGAATCGAACCCGAAATGAACTCTGATTGGGCTGAAATTTTAAGTATAGCCTATTTTTAATATGATATGAGTAATGGATCAAATTTGAAGAAAATTTAAGTTGGAAAGTGAGAGAAATTAATTAGGGCCATTTATCGGGTAATTATCGGGCTTAAACAAATAAATTGTTCAAGCCCAATTAAAGCCCATCCCAAGGCCCAATATAAGGCCATATATAAGCCCTTATTCTCCAGAAAACTCCAGCAAAATCTCCTGCGTTCTTCAGCTCTTTGGGTGGCCGAACTCCCTCTCCCTCATTTTCTTCTCTTTTTCTTTCAATCTTTCACCAAATCAAAGCCTAAGAAAGTGATTTCAGCCTCTCTAGAGTACCTAGCCAGCTCTAATCTTTGATTCAAGGAAGAGAATCAAGGAAAACAAGGGTTAAAGTTTAGGTGTCAAAGTTAGGTAAGTGAAACACTTGATTTTAATTTGGTTTTTAGGTGCCTACAATTCATTTTTACTGTTAATTTTAGTATTTAAGGCCAAAATATTTGAGTTTACCTTGATGAGAAATTCGGCCTTTAAAGGAAATCAAGAGGAGGAGCAAATCTCACAAACCAAAGGCAAAGGAAAGGAATCCTAAGCAAGGATAATCACTAAAAAAAGGTTTGTGACTAATTAATCCTTTTATTTCCCTATGAATTAAGTGAATTTCCTTTAGGTTTCTTAAGGAAAATTTCATATATTAAAGTAAAATTGAAAGTAATGCTATATTCATGTTTTAGGGACTTAATTATGTTTATTAGAACCTTTGAATGAATTTAAATTAATTTATATGGTATAGTTTTAGTAGAGGCCGAATGGTGATTCAAGAGAAACCAATGTGATTTTGAGTTATTTTAGTGATTTTAAGATTTCTAATTTTAATATTAATGAAATTTGATATCCATGAGTTTTTATAAAATTTATGGGAATTAAATGAATATTTTCGGAATAAGTTTTAGTTAGGTATCAGTTGAAAAATGTGAAATTATGTTGAATTGTTGCATAATTTATGGATAAAATGGTAAATTATTGTGAAATGATTCACAGACTATGTAAAGAATACTGACTATAAGTGTAATGCACTGGTATGGTATGGACAAGAAATGAAAAGAATGAACAATTGAATAATAAAATGAAAATTAAGGAAATATGTGCCCTTAGAAAAAGTTAGGCAATAAAACCTAGTTCAGGATATAATTGGCTGGCCATAGGGATACCTGTACTGCGATGCAAGTCATGGCGACTTGCTTTATTATGGTTGGATCATTGATCTCCATAGTATATATCATACGTATTATCATATGTTCATATGTTATTGAGGGATGATTCTTGGAGATCATTTCTCATTTTGTTGTGGCTCTGTGGGGTCCATGTCCCGCATATCCGGTCTGAGAGTTTTCTGTCGGGTCTGTATTAGGGGCATAATGATAAGAAAATGTTAAAAGTGTGAAAAAAAATTAAAATTGAAGTTTAAGATGAAAAATGACTAAAATGAAAAGAGTTAAAAAGTTTAGGGATAAAACGGTAATTTTTCTAAAAGATGAAGTTAATAAGTAAAAGTAAGAAGACAATAAGTAATAAGGGTAAAATGATAATTTGGTCAACTAACTGTGTAAAAAGTCAACCTTATAAAGTTAAAGGAATAAAATGTAATTTTACATGGTAAAAGTTAAAACATGGATTAATCGGTAAATTAAAAGACAATTAATAAATTAAAATGAGAAAATAAAAAAAATTTCGATCATTCGCATGGTTTGGTAAGACTGTTACAGTAAGGGTGTTACATTTTGTGGTATCAGAGCCTTGGTTTAGTCGGTTCTAAGATCGGAGTGGGAATAAGTATGATTTATTTATTTATATATAAATGCCAATTGTAAGTAATAAAGTATGATGAAAATCTAATGTGTACTTGCTCATTTCTGTTTTATAGTGTAAAGATGTCATTTGATAAAGATAGACAGGTGAGGGATGGTGAAAGTGAAGCTTCCATAGGTACTGGATAGCAGGGGGCCCCACAGCGGCAGGCTTTCTCTCTAGCAGTGCCACCTCCACCCCCACAGTCAGACTTCCTTAATCTTATGGCTGACTATATTCAGCAACGACTACAAGCAGGTCATGCTCAGTCCTCCCATACAGTTGTTCAGGTCTAGCCAGCTCCACCTAGAAGAAGACCTATTTTGGAACAGTTAAAAAGGTTAGGAGCTGAAGACTTTTCTGGAATGGATCCTTTGACATCATCACAGGCTGAAAATTGGTTATTTAAAATAAAGAGGCTTTTTGAAATCACAAACAGTTCAGTAGAAGAAAAGCTGGAAGGTATAGTTGCTTTGTTGCAAGGACCAGCTTTTGTTTGGTGGGATTCAGTTAGGAGGCACACCTCAGTGGATCAGTTGACTTGGGATTTCTTTGTGTCTCAGTATGAGCTTAAATATATTGGGTCTGAGTATAAATTGGCCATGCAGGATGCCTTTTGGAGGCTTAGGCAGGGTAATAGATCAGTGGCTAAGTATGAGTGGGAGTTTGAGCACCTTAGTGCATACCTTGATGAGAGTCAGTCTACAGATGCAAAGTTGTGACAGAGATTTGAGAGAGAACTGCATAATGAGCTCAGACAGATTATAGGGACCCAGCAGTACCCTACCTTGAAAGCTATGGTGGAGGCATCTATTAAATTGGAGACTATCCAGACTGAGCAGGTAGAGAGACAGTCTCGATTTTAGCAAAAGAGAAAGCAAGGACAATCTAGTGGAAAGGGTGATCAGAGTAAAAAGTTAAAGGGATCTTTTACACCTCAGAGTCGTCCTCTAATTTCAGCTGGATGAGGTCGGGGTAGTGCTATGCATGGTAAAGCTCCAACCACTTCAACAGCCAGTATCCCTCGGAATAGAGACAGTGGGACAACTGCAGCTTGTGATTATTGTGGCAAATTTCATTATGGGGAGTGCAGATTTCAAACTGGAGCATGTTTCAGATGTGGGTCCAGAGAGCATCAGATTAAAGATTATCCAGCATTACCGACTGCTTCGGTGGCATCTCCAGCATCAGGTACTGGGTCTTCTACATCGCAAGTTCGTGGTAGAGGAGCTGCCCCCATCACATCAGCCTCTAAACCAGTTGGGCAGTCATCTTAGGGTCAGAGGAGATCTGCAGGCCAGACTTATACTGTGAGAGCCAGAGAGGAGAAGGATGCTCCAGATGTGATAATAGGTACATTTCTCCTATTATCTGATTCAGTTCATGCTTTGATTGATCTTGGTTCGACTCATTCCTATATTAATATTGCATTAGCTCGGGATAAAGGGATGAAAGAGCCATGCTTGGACCATGATATCCTGGTAAGTAATCCTCTAGGGCATAGTGTAGTGGTAAATAAGGTGTGCAGACGGTGTCCTATTAGTGTCCAGTGACATATATTCCAGGCAAACCTTATTGAGTTACCCTTCCACGAATTCGACGTAATTCTGGGGATGGATTGGCTATCCACCCACCAAGCGACTATTGATTGTAAAAGGAAAATAGTCACTTTAAAGCTTAAAGATGATCGAGAAATTACAGTGGTAGGTGTGAGGCATGATTTTCTGTTTGATGTATTATCTGCTACCATAGCTAAGAGATTGATCAGAAAAGGATGTGTGGCTTACATGTGTTATGCAATGGAGGCAAGAAAAGATAGTCCAAAAGTATCAAAGGTGCCCACTATCAGAGAATTTCCAGATGTGTTCCCTGAAAAATTACCAGGTTTACCACCTGACAGGGAAGTAAAATTTTCTATTGATGTTGCTCCAGGCACCGCACCCATATCCATTGCTCCTTACAGAATGGCACCTGCAGTGTTAAAGGAATTAAAAATTCAGCTACAGGAATTGCTTGATAAGGGATTCATCAGGCCTAGTGTTTCTTCTTGGGGAGCACCAGTACTGTTTGTTAAAAAAAGGACAGGACGCTTAGGCTATGCATCATTTACAGATAGTTGAATAAGGTGACTATAAAGAATAAATACCCCCTTCCTCGTATTGAAAACTTATTTGACCAGCTGAAGGGAGCGAGTTTATTTTCAAAGATTGACTTGAGATCAGGATATTACCAGATGGGAGTAAAAGCTGCTGATGTGCCTAAAATTGCTTTTCGTACTCGGTATGGCCATTATGAGTTTCTAGTCATGCCGTTTAGACTTACAAATACACCGGTCGCCTTCATGGATCTGATGAATAGGATTTTTCATCCTTATCTGGATCAGTTTGTGGTGGTTTTCATCGACTACATTCTGGTATATTATTGAAGGTGAATATGATACATGATTATACATAGTGCTTCTTGAGTATGCCGACTTCTAGTAATATCCGTCCCCTCAAGACGCTTGATTCTGCACGAGTATCAAAGTTGGTGCGAGCTTTCTTTAAACATAGGAGTGGTCACATCTAGGGCTTTTTTTGGTTTGAGTCTCTAAGCGACCTTTTTGTTAACTGGCACTGATCGTGGCGTAAGTGCCTTTCTCCTCCTCTTCTGTTGCGTCCGGATACTGGCATCTTTCGGATCGACATGTAAGTCGAATCCTTGTATTAGGGTTGAGTAAGGTGGTGTACTCCGTTGCCTGGACAGAGGATACTCGACGAGCTGCCAAAGCTTGAATGGAAGCCTAGTGAATCTCCCCTTAAGCCGTGTCGGGTGTCTGGTATGGACCGTCCTACCATCATGGCTTTCTCTTGGTGCTCGATTGCGAGAACATATATTTTTCTGGATACCTTTTGATCTCCCTTTGGAATAACAATTCCTTCCTTAATCGGGATCTTCATTGCCATGTGTCGCACGTTGGTGGTAACTCTAATTTGACAGGATAGAGGCCTGCCAAAAAAAGGTGCTATGGACAAGAGTCATAATAATAGTTACGAAAGTTACCTTATAGACACAGACTGAAGCTTTCTGGCTAGGTTCGACCAGGAGCTCGACTGACCCTGCTTCTGGAATATCGGTATTGCCAAGTCTTATGAACGGTAAGGCGCTTGATTCATGTTCTCTGCCCGAAGGACTCATGGCTTCATAAGTTCGTGGAGTAAATGCGTTTACCGTGCTTCCATCGTTCGCCCATATCCTTCTTTTGTCGAAACTGTTGATTCGTGCCTTAATGATGAAGGCATCCTCGTGAAGTAACAGCACATCTTGCACATCATCGTCGGATATGGCGATTGAGGTTGGCCGTTTGGGTGTCTGGGCGATATAAACGCCTTTGCCCTTTGTTAGATTGGCGAGATCTGTTTCACGAAATGCGCCCCCAGTGATCATATTTATGGCACCGACATGCCGTTGACATGGGCGCACGTTCCTTGACCTTCTTCTTCCTAGATCTTTCGCCATTAAGTCCATTTCTTGTTCGCCTTTTAAGGTTCCTGGTGTGTTTCCTTGTTTTAGGGTTTGAGTCCTGCTCTCGGTGGGGAGGCCCGGCATGGTGTATATACCAGTTACTGTGAAGCGGGCTCTACCTCGTCGCCATGTGACAGTATCGTCGAGACTCAAGAGGGGGCTGTCTTCAACTGGTGATCCGAGAGACCTTTCTTCTTCCCTCGAAGGTTCAGATCTGTCCCAATTATGGTGACCATGCTCTTCTGGGAGCTGCATGTTTACAAGATCTCGAATCTGCCATGCCTCTCAACGAAAATACCAAATGATAAAGTTAAAAATAACTTTATCCTGCAAAGAAAAGAGCCAGCGGCCATAAGGTCGGATAGAGTATCTACAAAGAGCAGGCAGATAACTTGGCCGGTCGAATAGTTGGGTTAAACCTGCAAGAAAAGGGAGCGTCCGGTCGGAACCGGAATTTTGCACTCCGAAGCTTAAGTCAGTAGCTTTTAGAGAAAGAGTGCTTAAGAGGGAGAGTCTCCGATATTTCATACCTAGTGCCATTGTGTTTTTGCTACTTATAGGAGATATTTGGAGGGGTATTTGATTACCTTAGAGGGTGACATCCAATAGTCAGAGTAGGTGAATGTCGATGTGACAAGAGATAGATGAAGAGTAGGGGTGCTTGCTTGTGTCAGTAGACTGATGGGACGAGCTGTCCCATCAGTCCGGTCGGACATCACAGTTTCCAGCGTTACCTTCCAGCATACGCTTTGTGTCCTTGGACTTCCCCAAGTATCATTGGGCCATACTAATTGAGCCTTTGAAAAAAATAAAAAAATAAAGTGAAGTGCATGTTTTAGTCAAATAATTGATGCCCCGTACTACAAAATGGAAATTGAAATTCCTTTCTTTCACAATTGGAAACAAATAAAAAGATTTATATAATCATAGTCTTATTGTTTTATTTTAATTTTTTTTTTTCAAATATGGGTCGTACGTTTATATATTTAAAACTAATTTATCTTGGGTTGACTTGAATGTATTATGGACCCAATGAGATATTTTTCTTATAAAGAGGGACCTCAAAGCAATTGTACCAAGAATTGTAAACAATTGTGCCATGAATAAAAAGGAATTATATTGTAGTAGGATTTGGGTGTTTTTTTTTTTTTTTTTTGGGTTACCGCACCCTTAATTGCTATACTTAAAGATATCCGTATGATTATTGTTTTTAGGCTCAAAATGGGTGCATAAATAATTTTGTGAGATTTGCGAGGTTTTTTTTGGATGTAATTGGATTAAAATTTTCTGAGAGAAGTTTTGTTTATTCTTATACCTTTCAAATTAATTAATGAATTTTGCATTTTTGTTTTTTTGGCCTGTTATAATTTATTTTTTAATATGTGTTTTTACATAGGGGGATTTAAGCTGGGTGGCTTAGGAAATAAATACCACATTATTTCAATTATTTAGCCATCCATTTGCTTTAGGAATATTATTACTCTCTCGATTTTGGTTGTTTGTTAATATTATGGTGAATTAAATGTTTCTTATATTTCATTGTTTTTAGTAAATAAATATTGAAATTATCTTTTTATTACTATTTTTTTTATTACATGTATATAATTAACACTCTTTTATTAGTTTATTATTGAATATATTTAATTTTTATGATTGATTATGAAAATTTTATTTTTTTAATTTTTTTAATGGATATTATATTTAATTTATTTTTTTTATTTCTAAACTATTTTTAACTATTAAAAACAATATTATAAATTATATAATTTATTAAATTTAAATATTAAAATTTTTTTAATGATTAACCAATAAATCGATTTAAAAAAATTAATAAAAAATTAAAATAATATAATAATTAATTAAAATTAATAAATTAATTAATAAAATTATTAATAAATTAATTAATCGGTTCATTTTCATTTCCACTTGACACTTTGTTTGCTAAGCTAAAAGAATTAGAAATTTTCCATTTTTTCCACGTGGGTAGATGGAAGTTGGAGATCAGATAATGATGTCGTCTAGTGGGTCCTGCTAGGATCGTACGGCGTCGTTTTTACGCGTATCTCTCCATCTTGACTAAATTGCTGTAGCCTCCAATTTCGAATTCCCAATTCGAAATTTTATTCTTTTGGGCTCTAAAAGGATGTCAGTTAAAGTGGTTTTTTTTAATTATGATTATTTTTGGAGATTTTTGTTATTTAAAGTGGTTCATAAATAATAATTTTTTATCTTAGGAAACTCTAACAGTAATTATGCTAATATTCTTTCCATTTCGGAAACCATTATTATGTAATTTGGATTTGGAAAATTAATATCCTCATTTAGGAAAAATAAAAGAAATTAAATTATAGGCCTAGCAGAGCAGTTGGAGGTGGGTCCCACATTGGTTGAATATTGAATTTAATTCACCTCACAAACTGCAAAACTTAACGCGCTAAATAAATACATCAGTTTCATAATTCCATATTCATACAGACGCGCTCACTCCTCCTAAATGTTGGGCTGATTTTAAACAATACTTACTGTTCCTTCCCTACTATAATATTAATAACAGCTATACTTTTACTTTCACATACTTAAAAAAAAATATTTTACGCATCATTTATCAATTATATTTTTTATTTATAGTATATATAATTATCATTGTAACAATAAAAACAACTATCGGTGTATTTAGAGTTGAAAATATAAATTTTCATAAATTAATTGACAAGTGAAATAAAAATTTAAATTTAAATAGAGTATATAATAGAGAGATAAAGGTAGATGTATTAAATATAATTATTATTGATTCATACAAGTGCCATTACAACCTTTTAGAATAACGAAACGACCTGAGGTTGAAAGTTTATTATATATATAAAGCAAACCAGCCAATAGGTGTCAAATATTTATTATGCAGCACCGAAACTTAAATCAAGACAACAAACTTAAACAAAAATTTCTCTCAATTCTATTGCAGAGAATGGTTTTGTCAAAGGAAACCATTTAGTTACCACCAACTGCGAACATACTTGTCTCATTGTTGGCCGAAATTGAGGATTTTCACTCACGCATAAAAATGCAAGTTTCATAGCCTTCATCACTCCTTCAGCAATTTTACTATGTGGAAGCAAGAGTCGTTGGTCTATCACATCCTTCAGCAGTGTCTGTTTGCCAGTTGCTGAACACGATGAAGACGTAGATGATGGAAAACTCAAGATGAGATCTCCAGGATGTTTTCCCATTATTATTTCAAGTGTCACCACTCCAAAACCATACACATCACATTTTTCATTCACTTTCATCGTATATGCTAGCTCTACAAAATCCAATCACAGTGTATCTTATTAGTAATTATCATTCATAATACAAAAACTTGGTTAGAGATAGAATAAAATAGTGAAGTCTAAGATATAAAATTAAATAAGTGATGTAATTAGGTATGGACCTGGAGCGGTGTACCCAAATGTGCCTGCAAATGACGTCCAATTTGAGGAGTCAGGAACCAATAGCCTAGCCGTGCCGAAATCGGAAACATAGGCCTCATGTTCTGAATCCAACAACACATTATTACTGGTAATGTCTCGATGAATAATTGGAGGAGAGCAATCATGATGCATATATGATAATGCATTTGCTATTCCTTCTATTACATTTAGCCTTTTGATCCAATCCAACTCCATTGCTTCTACTTTGTCACTTAAAGCCTTTCTCAAACTTCCTCTTTCAATGAAGTCATAAATCAAAAATGTGTGTTTGGGATGTGAACAAAAACCATGTAATTTCACAATGTTTCGATGACGGATGTTTGCCAATGTAGCAATCTCACTTGTAAATGCTTTGAGATCAGTACAAGATTGGTGAAACTTCTTCACAGCAACTACTCGACTTGGGGATACCATAGCTTTGTACACAATCCCGTACCCTCCTTCCCCAATGCAATATTTGGAGTTGAATTCTTTTGTAGCCTCAATGACGTTTTCATATTGCAAATCAGGATCTTGGCTCCAAATCATATTATTAGATTCACTGCTTAGCTCCCCTAACTTGGCTTTGTTGTCTCTTATTCTTCGATAGAGAATGAAGAAACCTCCAATTAAGATAAACAATAACAACAAACCACCCAAGAGAGGAAGAAGAATTATAATGCCAACTTTGTTTCCGGTTCTATGGAAAATGCATACCTTAAGCATTGTATGATTGCCACATAGTTCCTTATTGTTTTTAAGTGCTTCAAATGGAGCCTCTTGAAAAGCTTTAATGTTGGGAATTTGGCCCTCCAATTCATTGTATGATATGTCCACTTTTGTCAAGCTTAACAAATTATCAAAACTTGGTGGAATTGAGCCTGACAATCGGTTGTGGGAAAGGTTCAACATCTCTAGTTTTTGCAACTCTCCAAACTGTTGTGGGATTGCAACCAGCAAATTTTGACTAAGATCAAGATCTTCTAAAGATTGTAGTTTGCATAATTGTGATGGAATGCTCTTTGCCAACTTGTTCCTGCTGAGATTCAAGAACACTAGTCCCGAGCACTCCCCAATCTGCTTTGGAATTGCTCCGCTTAAACTGTTTGCTGCGAGGTTAAGGCGTTGAAGAGTAGATAGCATTACTATTTTGTTAGGAATGCCACCTGAGAGCTTGTTACCATCAAGGTGAAGTTTAACCAACCTTAGCTTTCCTAATTCCTCTGGAATGACCCCTACAAGTTTATTGCATGAGAGATCTATGACTTGCAACTTTGGTGCCTTTCCAATTTCAGCTGGTATTGTGCCAAAGATATTATTGTTGGATATTCGAAATGTTGACAAATTGCCAAACTTTTGCCATTTCAAAGAAAGCTCACCAGAAAATTTGTTACCACTTAAATCCATGAAATCCAAATGTGGATGCACATCAAATGCTTCAGATATATTTCCTGTGAGTTGGTTGTTCTCAAGATGAAGTCTCAGCAAGCTACTGCAATTTCTCAAGCTTTTGGGCACAAGACCACTAAAATAATTGTCATCCACGGCAAAATATCGAAGTTCTCCACCAAGGAATATGTCTTGTGGCAAGTGGCCATTAAACTTGTTTGAATAGATTTGCAATTCAACAAGCAATGTCATATTTCCAAAATCTCGAGGCATTGAACCTGAAAGTTGGTTGAAATTAAGATAAAGAGTGGATAGATTTGTCAAGTTGCCCATGGAACATGGAATAGCACCATTGAGATTGTTATTTGACAATTGAAGTCCTGTGACAAATCTCAGCCTGCCAATTTCTTGAGGTATTGAACCAGAGAGTTGATTGTCAGAAAGATAAAGAATGGATAGGTTTGTCAAGTTGCCTATGGAACATGGAATGGCACCACTGAGACTGTTATTTGACAATTCAAGATCTGTGACAGATCTCAGCCTGCCAATTTCTTGAGGTATTGAACCGGAGAGTTGATTGTTATAAAGATAAAGAGTGGATAGGTTTGTCAAGTTGCCTATGGAACATGGAATGGCACCACTGAGATTGTTATTTGACAATTCAAGATCTGTGACAGATCTCAGCCTGCCAATTTCTTGAGGTATTGAACCGGAGAGTTGATTGACACCAAGATAAAGAATGGATAAGTTTGTCAAGTTTCCTAAAGAACTTGGAATTGCACCACTGAGATTATTATATGACAAGCTAAGTTCCATAATAGATTTCAACATTCCTATTTCTTTTGGTATTGAACCAGAGAGTTTGTTGCGATGAAGATAAAGAATTGATAAATTTGCCAAGTTTCCTATAGAACACGGAATGGCACCACTAAAATTGTTATTTGACAATTCAAGAATATCAAGTTTTGAAAGGTTAGAAATGTGTGAAGGAATAATCCCATGGAATGAGTTGAGACTAAGGTTAAACACCACGAGATTTGGAAAGAAAGAGAAGCTTAGACTGTGAAGCGTACCTTTCAAAGAAGAATTGAAAAGGCTTATATTGGTGACACTGCCAGCTTTGTTGCAGGAAATGCCATACCAATTGCAAGGAGTAGTTGTGGTTGGTGCCCATGAAGATAAGACGGATTGGCTTTGATTGTCTAGAGAAGCTTTCCACCACAAAAGAGCACTTACCTCATTTTGAACAGCATGGAAAGAAGTTTTGTGAACAGAAAATGAAACAGCAAAGAGATGAGGAATGAGAATGATAAGGAAAAAGAAGAGGAACAACATGGGAACTGGTTTCTCAAGAAATAAATACATGACTTGGGAATTAAAGGGAGATATGTTTATGAATCTTTGAGTTGCAATTACAAAACTACTTGTAACATCCTTTATATAGAAGGTCGTCAAATACTGCTTTAACTGAAGAAGAAAATGAAATCCTTCGGTCTCCATCCAACAATTGGCTTAGAAAATGAATTAAATATAAGTTCTGAAAAAGCCGTTTTATTCATATTTTTTTAACTAATGATAATAAATGGCAACCACACATTAGAATATATGTTAAAAAGGTATAATTATGTTAAAATATTTATGCTGTAAGAAATTATATGAACTGAGTTTAAACATTATGTCATGTGAATCAACTATAGTTTTGTTAATATGTGTAACTAATACATGAAATAAATAATTATATTAGTCCTTTAATTTCATTTTTATTAAATTCTGCTATATATAAAATCATATAAATTTTTAAGCAGTAAAGACAGGAATATCAGTTGATGGAGATGGAAGTTTAGAAAAATCAAAGCTCCATAATTTTCCATGCAAAAGGAAATGATAGAATTGGCTATACTAGAACTCTTTAATTAGATGGATCTTAAAATCTTAATTGATTAGAAAAAAGAAATTAATATAAGGTCTAAAAAAGTCCACTTTAGATCTTCTTATCCATTGGCATCTCTGGTTCACAAATGAACGTTTCATAGACTTGCAGTTGACGTCAATAATGTCTAATAGTTAAAGGAATTCAGATGTTTAACATTTTACACTCACTGCGTTGCTAGTTTGTAAATTATGTTATACCAATTACTTGATCAATGATGAATGTTCTGCTAAGTTCGTAGATAATTATTAATTATAAGAATCAATATTCATAATATGAAATTGTCACATCCATTGATTGCAGAATGTGCCATTCTTTCAATTTGGCCATTTCAAATCAAAGAAGTAAATAAGTAATTGTTGTTCTGGCCCAATGTTCACGGCACCAACTTGGAAGCACTTGAGACAGAATTGATTTGAAAGATTAGAAGTAGAAAACAACTTGGCTTGACTTGGTACAACAATGGTATTGTCTTGATGCTTCTTCTTCTTTGCCATGCTATACGTATAGCTTGATCTATTTTAATTAAAGACACTTTAGAAAAAGTTTCTCACCCTTCTTTTTCTTCGCCATGCTACACGTTTAGCTTGACTTATTTTAAATTATATTTTAAAAACAACTAGCACAGGAAAAGAAAAGAAAATAATAAATGTTATAATTCAATTTCAATCATACCACGTAACTTTCCAAAATTCTTTTTGAAACAACAGTAATTGGAAAAGCAAAGAAGAAGTGCTTCGCTCCCAAGAATTAAGTCAATAGCCCTACCCATATAGAGCAGTACTCCTAGGATTTGCTGAAATATTTTCCATAAATTTGCATAATATTTTCGAGTTTATTTTCTTATTTTCTTTTCTTTTTTCTTTTTTTGATAAGCCAGATTTGTTATTAACAAGAGAAACAATACAGAACAGAGGGCGAGTTTCTCATGCCCAAACATATCAGAGCACAGAGTTACAAGCCATACCCTCAGCACCCTTATCTAACAAAGTCCCAGCTAAAGTTCAATGACCTGATAACATTTGGTTAACATTATCATTCCCAAAACAACCACCAATCCAAATTCAACACCTGCAGCAGAGTAGTCAAGCTTCCATCAGAAAGAACAATCAACTTCAGTAATTTTCACCTGTATAGCACTCGTCCCCTCTTGAACACCTCGAAGTAATTTTTTGAAAGGGCTCCCTCAGAGTACAGACGAAAAAGCCAGAACATACTGATGCCTACGCCCTCAAATATTTTATTATTATAAGAGCTCAAATTAATATTTGAATTCGAGACGTCATAGTTATAGCTGCTAAATTAGTATTACTAAGCTGAAGATAATTAGTTCTGATAAATAAATTAATGCTTCATAAATCACTTTTTTCATTACGTTAAACTAATTTTTATGTCCATATCATATACGCGGACACGTTTGTCCCTTTCGCAAGTTTAATAACTTTGCAGTTGGAAGAGTTATGAGAAAGGTACATCTGATCCTTATCTTGTAATTTAACATTAATAATAATACAAGTTTTAAACTTGTTGAGTTACTACGCCATCCAATTTTATATTATTCCTTTATTTTATAAATTAGATAAAAAGATGATATGAATGGCAAAAAATTAATTGAAAAGATTTATATAATCATAGCCTTATTATTTTGTTTTAAAAATTTTATTTTCAAATATGGGTCGTATATTTATATATTTAAAATCTAATTTATGTTGGGTTGACTTGAAATTATTATGTCAAGAGCCCTACCCATATAGAGGAGTACTCCTAGGATTTGCTGAAATATTTTCCATAAATTTGCATAATTTTTTTCGAGTTTATTTTCTGTGTCTAATTAGTGCATAGTTGGGCTTGTTTTTCAATTTAATTTTGTCATATCATCGTAGTAAATTTAACTTTAGAATTACAATAAAATGATATATATATATAAAATAACACAGACATTATTTTATATTAATAAAATAATTTCTGCCCAATTTTCTATCTCTCAGCTAGCAATTGATCAGTGGAGTTTCGCAAATAAAATCAAGAAATATCCAGAAGAAAAGAAAAACAAACACACACACACACACATGCATTAACTAAATAAATCCAAAAACAAACCAAAGCCAAGAAACTGCAGAGACATTTCGTGATTGGAAAATTCTTCAAACCGCGTTAAACATTAAAGACCCTACAACGACTACTCCTTACCATCCTCATTATCTCCAAAAACTACCATTCATCGTCATCATAATAGAACTCACCGATCATCAACATTCAACCGCCTCATGACTAAATTTTGTCACATAATTATAGTCAATTTAACTTTATTATTTTTCACGGTGCAGGTTTTTCAATTTTTTTTTAATTTGTCATAATGTGAATTAAGTACCTGATATTAACTAGAATAAAAATTAAAGAAATTAAAAATGGGTAAAAAGAAATTCAAACAGAAGCCTAGAACAGGGAGTGAATGCAAGACCAGAAAAACAAGATCATGAGCTGTGTAAGTTGGTTATGTTACAAGAGAAAGCCCAATTAAATACAAAATCAGCAGTCAACTGACAGAAATAATCAATATTAAAAACAAGACATATATTTACAATTTCTACTAACAATCCCTAAACATACAGAGTATAGCAGAATGAAAATAAAATTAAATAATTAAGGCGAATCAATTAAATAACAGAAATTCGATTTAAAAACTAATTTCTTTAGAAAATGTTGTCCATGTCCAGAGAAAACATCGTCACAGTTGGATCTTAAAATATTAATTAATATTCTTGTCCTTTGAAAATTCTTTCGGCATCTTTGGTTCACAAATGAACCTCTCAGTGTTAAATGTTCAATATTATCTTCAGTCTTTATCCATCGCAGTTGGATCTTAAAATCTTAAGGACTTGACTAAATTCATGTAAAAAAAAAAAAGTACAAATAAATTAAGATATCTATTTTACCCTTTAATTTCATATAGATTTATATTATCATTATTAATACCTCTCTAATTCAACAACTTTTTTTCCTTTTAAGTTAGCACTTTCAAAATAGTGATCTTAAATTTCGTCAATTTTTCTATGCAATGCATAGATGTAAAATTTATTATATCATCCTTATTATATCAATTTATTGAAATAAAAATATGAAAATAACCAAAAATTAAAGAATACAAAATTAAAAACAAGGAAATATGGGGGTGATTTTATATTTTATGTTTCATCAAATTATATCATACTTAATTAATTCAATAACTTTTTACATTTAAATTAAAACTTCTAAAAATTCAAAATATACTGTGATTTTATATTTTGCCAATTTGTCTATGTAATGGATAGATGTAAAATTTATTCCTTATTAAATACCTTCTCTATTTCCTTTCCTTAGTTCTTCTGAAAATTCTTCACATGGATATTAACTAAGAATTTTTGGATGATATTTAAAATGTGAATCTCCATTAATTTAGTAAGTTTGTCTAAAAAATAATTTTTAAATATACTCTTAAAGAATTGAGTTACTACGCCATCCAATTTTATATTATTCCTTTATTTTATAAATTAGATAAAAAGATGATATGAATGGCAAAAAATTAATTGAAAAGATTCATATAATCATAGCCTTATTATTTTATTTTAAAAATTTTATTTTCAAATATTATATATTTAAAACTAATTTATGTTGGCTTTACTTGAATTTAATATGGACCCAATGAGATGTTTTTCTTATAAAGAGGGACCTCAAAGCAATTGTACCAATAGTTGTAAACAATTGTGCCGTGAATAAAAAGGAAGTATATTATAGGACCCTTAACTGCTATACTTAGAGATGTCTGTATGGTTAATCGGTGGGTCAATTTCACCCATGGTCACTGAACTTAGGCCATATTACCCAAAAGTAACTGACTTATTTTTTCTAACATAAATGTCACTGAACTTAGTACCTTTTTTCATAAAAGTCATGTTCACCGGTTTCCGGCGACGATCTTGGCCGGAATGCTGACGTGGCATGCCACGTCAGCAGTCCTTTGCCGGAATGATGACGTGGCACGCCACGTCATCCGCCACGTCAGCAACCCTTGCCGAAATGATGACGTGGCACGCCACGTCATCCGCCACGTCACGTGAAGATGCCACGTCAGCCGCCATGTCACCTGTTGAAATAAACAAATGAGAAAATGACACATGTCAACCCATTTGCCTTAACCAAATCCAAATTGGGTCATCCATCCAAATTGGGTCTTGCTAAGGTAATGGGCCTCCAACCTTATAAACCCATGCCACTCCCTTTCTCTTTCCAATGTGGGATATGGGAAGTTTGAGAACATGATATTTTCATGGTTTTTCTAGCTTTTTTAACCATTGAATCCATCACATTTTCATAATTTTTTTTTGCTTTAACCATTTCTAATTCTTTCATGGGATGTGTATGTGATGGTTAAAGCCAAAAAAACCATGAAAATGTGATGGATTCAATGGTTAAAAAAGTAAGAAAAACCATGAAAAAAGAATAATCTTCTCAAACTTTATTTTTTCATGGTTTTTCTTGCTTTCTTAACCATTGAATCCATCACATTTTCATGGTTTTTTTGGCTTTAACCATCACATACACATCCCATGAAAGAATTAGAAATGGTTAAAGCAAAAAAAATTATGAAAATGTGATGGATTCAATGGTTAAAAAAGCTAGAAAAACCATTAAAATATCATGTTCTCAAACTTCCCATATCCCACATTGGAAAGAGAAAGGGAGTGGCATGGGTTTATAAGGTTGGAGGCCCATTACCTTAGCAAGACCCAATTTGGATGGATGACCCAATTTGGATTTGGTTAAGGCAAATGGGTTGACATGTGTCATTTTCTCATTTGTTTATTTCAACAGGTGACATGGCGGCTGACGTGGCATCTTCACGTGACGTGGCGGATGACGTGGCGTGCCACGTCATCATTTCTGCAAGGGTTGCTGACGTGGCGCCACGTCATCATTCCGGCAAAGGACTGCTGACGTGGCATGCCACGTCAGCATTCCGGCCAAGATCGTCGCCGGAAACCGGTGAACATGACTTTTATGAAAAAAGGTACTAAGTTCAGTGACATTTATGTTAGAAAAAATAAGTCAGTTACTTTTGGGTAATATGGCCTATGTTCAGTGACTATGGGTGAAATTGACCCGTTAATCGGTAGTGTGCACAATTCGCAATTTTGTAATTATTATTTTTCTAATTAATTAGTCATCCGAAATTCTGAACGAAAAATTAAGAGAGATTTGTTGTGGCTTTCAGATTTACTAGTCTTTAATATATCAGATTTACTAATCTTTAATATAAAGGAAACGTCCATGAAGCTCAGCCGGTGCCTGATATTGAAAGAATGGTTTTCATGGTTGATTATAATCAAAATGATTTTTTAAAATAATTTTTAATATTTAAATATTTTTGCGTTACAAAATTTTTTATTTTTTATTTTTTGTTATTTTGGTATAAGTTTAATGGTAATAGATAACATTAACTCAAGAAATTAATACAAGATATAAAAAATCCAGTTTAGATATCCTTATCCTTTGAGAAATCCATTGGCATCTTAGGTTCACAAGTGAACCTTTCATAGACTTGTAGTTGATATCAATAATCTCTAAAGTAAAAGGAATTCTCATGTTCACCATGGCGTTGCTAATTTGTGGGAAAAAAATTATTATATTAACACCAATTCCTTGATCAATGATGAATATTCCCCTAAGTTTATAGATAATTATTAATCATAGGAGTTAATAATTGAATTGAACTCGATATTCTGCAATTCCAATATTCATAATATTAAATATTGGATTAATTACATTCATGGTTATGAAATTTTAGGGATTATAATTAAATGGTTACAATATAATAATTTTTAATTCAAAAATCATTAAAATTTTATTTTGTTTCAATTAAAATAAAAATAATTTGAAAATCAATTTTCTTATGTCACTGAAGTAATAGTTAAATACACCCCGTTATAATTGACTTGTCATTTTGAGACTATTTAACTTTACAAATAGACCCTTATTAATTGCTTTTTTTTTTGGTCTCTATACAGGTCATCTTTTAATGTTTATATGATAATATGACGCTATTTTCATCTAGTGTTTCAATTTATAAAGTTAATTGATCATAAAATGATATGATAATTATACGTAGTGTGCTTAGCTTTGACTTTAATAATATTGAAAATTAATTTTTAAATTATTTTTACTTTAATTGAATTAAAATAAAATGAAATATTGATAATTTTTATATTATAAATTATTTTATTATAATTATTTAGTTATAAACTCAAAAATTTGATAATCACGACGTAATTAACTGAAATAGTCACATCCATTGATTACATTATGACTTTGATTTGCAAAATGTGCCATTCTTTCAATTTTCTCCATTTAAATCGGAGGAGTAACCAAGAGGATGAATTATGTTAAATCTGTTTCGGGCTTAGGAATCGCATACTTATCATGGCGTTAAAATGATTCAAATCATCCAGTGTGGGATAATGTTTATAAACACACCAATTCTAGGCCTATCTAAATCGTCAAATAAAATAGAGTCCAATGCCCTATTCCATAGCTCAATAGTAAAGAGTCATTCACAATTTTAGCTACTACAAATCTGTTCTTTTATCTCAAGTTCAGACTTGAAGAAACAAAGTGATATTTACCATATAATACATGTGGAATTCTCAAAAGCTGCCTTTCATGGAATATATCTTTACCCCATCTCTTTCATTGTTTAACACCTGCTGTCACTTATTTATTAATTTACAGTTTGTTTCTATTTTTTTTAATGCAAATTAAACTTTCATTAATGTTTATAAAGAGACAATAAACAACTGATAAGCATATAATATATGTGGTCCAAAGGCAAAACACCAATCCTATTCCATGTCCTATTAATCGCTATAATTAATTAATACTCTCCCTTCAATACAGCAAATCTTTCTGCCCAATTAATCCGTATTTATGGAGTAAAAGCACTGAGATATTGTTTTTAGGCAATTGTACCAATAATTGTTAACAATTATTATAGGTCGGATTTTATTTTATCTTCTTCTTCTTGTGTTTACGGCACCCTTAATTGCTATACTTGCATATGTCTATATGGTTAATCGCTAGTGTGCAAAATTTGCAATTTTGTGATTATTGTTTTTAGGCTCAAAGTGGATGAATAATTCTTTTACATTTGTGAGATTTTTTTTGGATGTAATTGGGTTAAAAAAATTTTAAGAGAAATTTTCTTCATTTTTATACCATTCAAATTAATTAGTGAAATTTCTTTTTCTCTTTTTTCCCCGTAGGGTAGGCTTATGCCGAACAAATTTACTATTTTGTCATCTGAAATTCCAATGAAAAATTAAGGGAGATTTGTGGCATTCAAATTTACTAACATTTAATATATCATATTTACTATTCTTTAATATAAAGACAAGGTCCATGAAGCTCAGCCCGTGCCTGATATTGAAAGAATGGTTACCACAAATGTTTTAAGGCGACGAATTTTAATATAAGTCATGAAAATATTTTTTTAAATTCGCAATAAGTTTAACGATAAAATATACAGGCACCACAAATGTTAAAATCATGAAATTAATATAAGTTAAAAAAAAATCCACTTTAGATTTTCTTATCTTTTGAAATATCAATTGGCATCTTGGGTTCACAAATGAATCTTTCATAAACTTGCGGTTGACCTTTACAATCTCTAATAATCTAAGTCATTGGAATTCTGATGTTCACCAATATCCTACATCATGGCATTGCTAATTTTACAAAATTTATTTACTTCACTTATTTCCTAGATAGTTAATATTAATTACAAAATTTATTTATCTTCTCTGGTTCACTTGCCATGCTTTACTTTCAAAAGAATCGAGTTTCTAGACATGGTTGACAAGATAATCGTTCAGCATCACAATAATAATCACATGAAAGGAAAAGATATGTTAACTTATTAAGAAAACTGAATAATGTGAGACACAAACAAGGCTTTCAAAGTATTGATACGAATCCTTAAAATCATAATAATACAGTAGAGCAGCATCAGAATCGGCTCCAGAACTGGAATCCAGTGGATGATTTATATTTCCAGGCATGGACTCTAGATCATAAATTCTTTTGAATGTCCCATCAGACATATTATGTCTCACTATTGCACTATCATAAGTTCTGTTTTTCGATATTCTAGAATAGAAATGAACTTGTAGTGCGGAGATATATAAGGATCAAATGCCAAACTAACAGTTGTCAATCGACAGAATCTATATTTTTCAAGAAGTGAACCTGGACAAGAGACTCTTCTAAATTGTCGAGTAGTAGGGTTACAGATAACCAACTCGTCAACAAAACAATTGCTTTCTAGTGGATTCTGCATAGACTGGCAAAGAAGTAAGCCATTTCAAGACTGTAGAATTTGCAACTCATTATCATCCGTAAAGTCAAAGGAGGGAAAAGATTCAGAGGAACTACACGTTGGATGTACTTGAAGTCTTCAGAATGGCCTATGACATCTCTACTGATCAAGAGAGCAGTGGAAGTGGAGTTGCTTCGGTGGAATTGAGTGTGGGAGAAACCGAATTCTGTACTAGAAATCACAGACAGCCATTCCTTAGATAAACAATTGAACTTCAACAGTGATTTTGCTGGCAATCAGAGGAGAATACTGGTGAGAAGTTCCTTGTTTTCAGCTACCGCCATTGCCGCTGGAGATGAATTTCTCATTTTCCCTTTCCTTCTACTTCACTTGTACCCCGTGAAAATTCACCTTTTGTGAATACCCACATTGATTGGAAGTAAACCCCAGAAGCTTACATCTTCAAGGCTGATCTTCCTGGCCTCAAGAAAGATGAAGTTAAGGCAGAGATTGAGGATGACAGAGTCCTTCAAATCAGTGGAGAGAGGAATGTAGAGAAAGAAGATAAAAATGATACTTCGCATCGCAATGAGCATAGCAGTGGCAAGTTCTTGAGGAGATTCAGGCTGCCTGAGAATGCAAAAATGAATCAGGTGAAGGCTACAATGGAGGATGGAGTTCTCACTGTACTGTTCCTAAAGAGGAATTCAAGAAACCTGATGTCAAGGCAATTGAGATTTCTAGTTGAGTTAAAACCTGATCTCTCTTTGCTTATATTCAAGAAATAAGTAATATCTGAGTATCCATGGTGCCTAATGTAAATTTTAAAGTCAAAATTCTAATAATAAAAATTTAGAACTATTTTTCAACATTGTCTTTTGCTTCTATAAGCTACTGAAATTATGACTTGGAAAACATGAAAAATCAATTCTGTCATCTGAAGCATAGTAATCAGCATTTGCCGATGAAATGAGAAATATGTAACCCAGTAATATTAGTTATCAACTGTGCAAAAAAAAAAAAAAAGCTATTTGACACAACACAGGCGACTGGAAACTTCATAACAAGTCTTCACATATTAATTTAGTTACTTGCACAGAAAATAGTCTTACCTATTGTCATACAAAGCGACATTGCTGATTTAATGGTTGCTCTCGAAGATCTGCTCCCTGGACTGGACTAAGTAGCCAAAACAGAGGAGCTAACAGTTGCAGCAATTAAAGCTACTGCCCCTCGAAGATACTTTCTGTGTTCCAAGAAGGGCTATGCTTCTGTGCTGGTAAGATTGAGTGAAAGTTATAGTGGAAGCAAGTACAGGAGAAAGAATTGGGAACTGGAACAAAAAGAGAGCTATGGCATGAATATGCGCTTGAATTCTAAATATAGTATAGAACACTTTACCAATTCAAATAAGGTACACTTATGATTATAGAAATTGAAATTGAAATAGTAAATGTACTTCATATCACCTCAAACTACAAATCGAGAAGCCAAGAGAGGCATGTGACACTAAAGTATCCATTACAAAGCTGAATACAAGATCATAGTATTTACAGCATGATGCTGAATATCCATACTAGCATTTCTTGAGTTCTT
Source organism: Excoecaria agallocha (assembly GCA_037975025.1). Classification (NCBI taxonomy): domain Eukaryota; kingdom Viridiplantae; phylum Streptophyta; class Magnoliopsida; order Malpighiales; family Euphorbiaceae; genus Excoecaria; species Excoecaria agallocha. Next base: position 1,075,664 of record CM075821.1, read on the forward strand.
TACACCTAAGCTACAAGTATACACTTTTTAGTTCCTATACTAGATCTGTCATTTTATCATTCAAACACCCAGATCTAGCTGAAAATTTCATTAGACTTTCTAAAACCTAAGCGTTACCCACCAGTTTGCACACATTAGCACAGATATTCACGTGTTCCTTTCATGGAATACCTCTTCGCTTTCTGAAACCTGGTATAGCTTTTTGGTTGCAGACTGATCATGACAAAGTCATCCTTCTATCGGCCCTGTGTCGAAAAGGAGCAAGCTATCAGGAGATTGACTTGGTAGGCAAATAAAAATCATTGTGCCATACAAGTAAAGAAGAAACAGGAGCACAATGCAAGGGTTGGGTTTTACAAGACAACATGAAATGCTAAGAGATACTCATTTAGCACCCCGATAATAAGCACATCACAAGAAGACCAATTGCTAATTTACTAGCTAAGAGATAACAAGACCAGGCAGGAATAAGGCTGTCAAAGTACTGATATGAATCCCCTTCATAGTCCAGTAAACCATCAATATATTGAGGCCTTAATTAACTCTGTATCACAAATATTTTCAATTGTCTCTTGAAGCAGATTATAGCTCATTACTCTTCCATGTTGTTAAGCTGCTAAAAGAGCATTTATTTGATTGAATTTTGCTTATTATTTTGTGTTCTTTTAAGTCAGTTTAAGGTACTTTTCATTTGTTTGTTTATTTTTCTGACTGTAGGAGTGGATTTTGAGAAAGTTGCATTTTTGGGGCTAATTGTTGATGATCCGGAGAAGCAAAGACTTTTTGAGGTAGAATTGAAGCAAAGAGCTGATAAGTTGGAAATTCTGGAAAGAGCCTTGCCCAAGGGAAACGCTCAGTTGCCCAAGGCAGAAAGCCCAGCCTTGCCCAGTTCCCTTGCCCAAGTTGCCCAAGGGAGTTGCCCAAGGGAAATTGACAGTGGATAGCGTTTTTTCAAGATAAATTCATACGAATTTAACCTAGCCGCCACTTAAACCCTAGCTGGTATTTAGGAGTTTTAAGACTTTATTTTAGGAGTAAAAAGGGGAGTGATTTGAGGAATTTAAAACCCCTTTAGGAATTATCTTTTAAATTTCCTAGTTTTGTTGGATTTATTTCCTGTTTTGTTTGTTTATTATTTAAGAGGAGTTCTTCTTAGTTTTGGGGGGTTCCTTCTGCGTGTTTTGGACGAAAATACTGTAGCAGGGGGTTTTTCTCATCTTCTACTTTTTATTTTGTGAGATTTCTATGGCCATGAGTGGCTAAAATATTTATTTTAGTTAAAGAATAATTCAAGGCCAGGATTTCTTTTACTGTGAGATTGTTGTGCTTAAGTTTTGCTCTTAATTTTATATAGTGTTCATGTTATTTACTGTGGATTAGGGAAACCATATCCCGATTATTATTTGTTAGGTGTGCAATTTGAGCTCGTTGTACATTTAATTAAGTAATATATTGCTAATTGAATTTGCTAAATCCGTAATTGTTTAGTGAAGTCAATAACAAGTAGCGATCAGTGTAGCTTCCTCATAAGGGCTGTTATGTTGAGTAAATGCATGATTTGGTCTAAATCGATCTCGCTTGTAGATTGGTTGGCTTAGGTCGGGTCTTTCTAATTCGTAATGCTGTCAATAGATTAAATTCTTTCGCTTGTTAAGGGTTGTTTATTGATTAGGAATTAATTACAGTCTTACTTGATTAATTCATTAATACGGAAAGATTAGGTCGGGAGCGCGATGCCGACGACTATAACTGATCCATTGTTTGGTTTTAAGAATTATTTCTTCATCAATGATCAGTTGATTGAATCCTGTGCTACGAATGTCTTTAACTGAAATTTTCCATCCATTGATTTTGTCTTTATTTATTTTTTCTGTATTTTTATTTTATTGTTTTGATTTTATTTATTATTTATTTAATTTTTAGTTTACAAAATCCCCCACATCTTTTATTTTTAGTTTGTTAATTTTCTAGTTATTTAAAGAATTAAAACTCGACCAATCCCTGTGGATTCGACCTTGCTCATCACTAATTACAAGTTAGTTTTAAGTAGGAATTTTATTTTTGTTGGTTTTGACAGCCACCACATGTATAGCTAATACAATCGCTGACTCTTCTTCATTCTTGCCGACAATGATGCTCAATATTGAAAATTTCCAGTCACGCACAGGAAAACCCCTGCTTATGGATTGAAGATCCACATGATACTTCATAATCCATCCAGACTAGTCCGCTGCCATCTCAAGAAGATAATAATTCGAACCATGGTACCAATCTTTGTAAGCTATAACATGCAAATGCCCCCGAGACTCCCCAAAGTGCTGAACTTCTAATTCGACAGGCAGAGTAATTTTCTTGAAAGTCCAATTATCAAACAAAAAGCACAGTACCTATCCATCACATATTGACCAATGAATAGCACCATTACAAAAGACACCATCGCGAAAGCCAATTCCTAATGTGGGTGGATTTAAAAATTCCACACGCAGTTTGATTACATCTGCTGTTCTTGTATTACAAGAATCATCCTCGCAGGAATATACAAAAATTTCAAGAAGATAAAATTCTAATCCTTTTTGGCTCAAATCAAGAATAAAGATGATCTTATAATGTGGAGATGAACTAGGATCAAATGCCAAGCTAACACTTATCAAATAATTAATTCTCAATTTCTCCTTAACTAAAGCATGATAACAGAGCATTTTAGATTGTCTGGTAGTAGGATTGCAGATGAAGTATATGAACCTCTTAATCACACAATTATCCTCGCCAGAAATCTTCATTTTCTGATGAACTTTCAAGCTAGAACGGCACAGAAGCAACCCATTGCAGGATTGTAGTATTTTCAACTGAGCAGCCTTCACAAAATCAGAGGACGGAACTGATTCTTGTTTGAGAGGAATGACTTGAAAATCATCAATATTTTTGAGGCCTTTATTGAGCAAGAGAGCTTTGGGAGTGGAGGTGATGCCATGGTGTATTCGATTGTGAGAGACAAAATTGGAAACTAGAAATGAGAGACAGCCATTCCTTAGATACACATTTGAACTTGATTAGTGACTTAGCGGGTAAACGGAGGAGAATATCGGTGAGAAGGTCCTCAATTTCGGCCACCTTAGTCGCGGCCGAGTAGATTCTCTTCGAATTCATGGTGTAGGGTTTTAAAATCTGGGTCTCAGATAACTGGGCCACTTAATTGGTACACTATGCATACCAATCAGATTATATTTTCTTAAGAAATTCTGGTACCTTAGACTTATTATTTTAACAATTAAAATATAAAAAAAATAAATTATGCCCGGCGCGTGGATGCACTCGCTTAAGTAACTGACACTTGCCAGTTTATGCATAAATCACTGACACATGTCGGTTAAAATAATTTTTATTCCCCTCTCACCTTCTTCTTCTTCTCCGCTCTGCCCAACTCTTCTTCTTAACTTCATTCTCATATGAACTTTAAAGCTAGCCACAATTCATTAGAAGTGTTTGATGGCTATTGTGATTGATTTGTTCTCAATAATTTCTTATCTGCAGAGGTTTCTTATACCACTGCAGTAAGAGTGAAGAACAAACAACACTAATCGATGAAGCAGCCATGCAGTCACCAGCAAGCCAAGGTGGCAACCGAATCCCAGTAAATGGGTACAGAATTCCAGCAGCAATGGGCATGCCAAGTATGTTGTAACAAAGGGTCCAAACATAGTTTAGCCGAATGCGTCAAATGGTCTTTCTAGATAGATCTATGGCTGTAACTACATCTTCTAGGTTACTTTTGATGAGTAATATGTCAGCAGCTTCTATGGCTACATCAGTGCCAGCACCAATTGCCATGCCGACATCTGCTGCAACTAAGGCTGGTGAATCATTTATTCCATCTCCCACCATGGCTACAGTCTTCCCCTTTCCCTGTATCCAGCTCAAATATTTTAATGTTTGAGCACTTGCGAGTTGCGTGTTCAATAGAATGCTTAGTTATTTATTCCCTTGGACACTCCTTTCATATTGAAATGAAAAGTTACAAAAAAATTTCACCAATTCACAGCATCTCATATACTCTTCATTTCATGTTCCCTATCTTCAATAGCTATATATGTTTGGACTTTGGAATGATTTTCATAATTATGATTTGAGTTGTTTTTTATCTTGTTTAGCTAAATTGTATGGCTTGATTGATGTTTGGTGGTTTGATACCTTTGATTGTGTACAAATCTGTCTGAACACTTGGTTTGATTAAATGCCTGAATGAATTTTTACCCCCCATTTGAAGAACAGAAGGAGATTTGGCGGAGAGAGAGATGAAGATAGTTTCACCAACTTGGAAGCACTTGAGACAGAATTGATTTGAAAGATTAGAAGTAGAAAACAACTTGGCATGACTTGCCTCGACTTGGTACAACTACTTCAGAATTTCTTTCGTAAACAGGCCTTGCTGCCTGGGCCTAGTCATTTATTATGCATGGAACAGCAAATGCAATTACTACTAGAGAGGCTCCTCAAATATGTTATCAACAACCAAATCTAGAAAATCGAATGCTGAGCCTAATAAAACTAAGCTTAGCAGAAAATATCAATGGAGATTTGAATAGCATTCAATTGAAATTTTGAACAAGTTAAACAAGCGTATGATACAATTACAAGGTGGAGAGCAGACTGTTGAAGCATGAAAAGTCAAACGAAGTTAGCCAGTGACATCTTCATAAACAGAGATTTCTCCCATTTTTATTACAGAAAATGGTTTGGTCAGTTGAAGCCATTTAGCTACTGCCAACTGTGAACAAATCTGTCACATTGTTGGCCAAAATTGAGGGTTGTCATTCAAATATGCAAATGCAAGTTTTACTGCATTGGTCACTCCTTCAGCAATTTGACGGCGAGGACAAGTTACTGCTATAAATTGTATATTTATATTGCAGTAGTCTATAGATTATCTGGTGACAAGTTGTTGATACTAAAACTCTTTATTACAATATATCATGTGAAGCAAATTAAAGACGAAACATCATCCCATGGCATGGACTAATCTTTAGTCTCCATCCTTCGTACAGTTGGAACCTAAAATCTTAATTGTTTAGAAAAATGAAATTAATATATGGTCTGAAAAATCCACTTTAGATCTTCTTATCCTTTAAAAAATATCTATTGGCATCTCTGGTTCACGAATGAACCTCTCATGCATAATTTTACATCCCTGGCATTGCTAATTTATCTACATCTATGGCACTATAAGTTTTTTCAAATCCGTCTAGTAACAGCTGCGAACAAATCTGTCTCATTGTTGGCCGAAATTGAGGATTGTCACCCAAACAAGCAAATGCTATAGTTTTACTTATAAAACCGTCTATATATATGAAGTCATCAACAACGTACTGCTTTAATTGAACAAGAAAATGAAATCTTCCAGTCTCCATCCTACAAAGCTGGATCGTAATATCTTGATGGGCTTAGAAAATGAATTAAATATAAGTTTTGAAATTTTGGTTTTAATCATATTTTGTTTAACTAATGATAATAAATAGCAATAATAAATGTTGGAAAGGTAATAAAGCTATACTTATGTTAAAATATTTATGCTGTAAGAAGTTATATGTGTAACTAGTACATCAAATAATTAAGTAATTATATTAATATATTAATTTCATTTTGATTAAACTCTGCTACATATAATATAATATAATATAAATTTGGAAGCAGCTAAGACAAGAATTGACTTGATTGTAATTTAATTTTTTTGTTTTCTTCAAAAAAAAAAGTCAATAATTATTTCATTTTCCATGAACTCATATTCTACATGATTCCTCATTATTTTTGGATTTCTAGTGGTTTTCCTATTGCATTTAACTTCATCCTTTTTTTTTTATATTAAAATGAGCCATGAAGCAGCCCAGGGGCAAACACGAGTTGACTGACCCAAGAACAGAGCATTTAACATGCTAAAATTACAGATAGCACCGGACGTCACCAAAACAACACCAGACAAACCAAGGCAGACCCCCTAACAAAACTATTTCTCAGAACCAAAGAACAGTGTGTAATTCCCTGTTAACAACCTCTAAACCAAGTCTGCAAATTCGAAGATCACCATCCTACTTGTTGATCCATGCCACCCAATCAGAATTCCTTGATGAGCCTTGTTTTGCCAGGGTATCCGCAAAATGGTTACACTCTCTTTTGATATGAATGAACCGAATATGCTTAATCCTGGAGATGCAGTTGCTGATCTCATTGAACACGCTGCTTAACTTCCAAGGCCTGCCTTTCCCTGATCCTTGGAGCCAAGAAACAACAGTTGCAGAGTCAAGTTCGAAGAAGACTTCCAGGTCCTGTTGAGCTAGAAAATTGAACTGCCATAATTTCTGCAATGATCGAGCTAGCCACCCCGATGTTGCAGGAGAACATACAAATAACAAGGCCAGCCGTGTCCCTCAAAACACCTCCAATTCCAGCAGGTCCTGGATTGCCAAAAGATGAGCCGTCGGTATTCCACTTAATCGAGCCATGGGGGGGGCAAACCAAACTGGGTCTAACGACACGAGGCAGGTGATGCTACCTAATACCATTTGCAGATATCAACAGGTCCTGTTCTCTCAGTATGCTCAGATCGTTGTGGGCCTTTATCCAGAAGGATGATCGAGCCAAACTGAGATGGAAAAGTGAGACTGAGAACTACCTTTTGCCAGAGAAGACAACCGCATTTCTCTCAAACCAGATCGTCCAAATACATGCTAAGAAAATGATGCCCCAGATTTTGTGTTGGATAGAACCTCGTGCAAAGAAGGACCATTGAGCTGCAAACTCAGAGAAGCTACCAGGCAAGCAAAGCTCAAAACCCCACCCCACCAGTTGTAAACCTTGTATCACAATTGCAAGGAGACTGAACATTGCACAAAAAGGTGATCCACATTCTCCGGAGACATATTGCAGAGGGGGCAAAGAGTATCATTTGCTGGAATAATACCTTTACAAGCCAGGAAAGTTTTTCTGCAGATTCTGCCTAATGAGCACATCCAGAGGAATAATTCCACTTTTGGAGGCGATAGGTTCTTCCAGAGAAACAAAGAGAAAGGTTTGAGATTCACAGGACCAATACCAGAGCACCGGCACAAATGCAAAGTTGCTGAATTAACTGAGAAAATACCGATTGGAGTATGAACCCACACTTTCCTGTCTAGAGTATTCCAAGAAAGAGTAACAGAGTTCAGAATATTCATCAGTTCCTAGAGTGGATTCAGTTCCCACTGCATGAGGAAGTGTCTCCATTTAAGATCCCAAACCCAGGACCCTTCGGACCGGAATCCACAATTTGCTACCACCGCATCTTCTAGTAGTGAAATGTTAAATAGCCAAGGAAATTTATCCTTCAAGGGAGTCTCTGTTATCCATATGTCATGCCAAAAGCGACATAAGTTACCACAGCCCACATCAATTGCCAAGCAGTTAGCGAAGGATGGAGAAGACCTTACTTTATCAATATCCTTCCAGATGATTGAGGGATTATGGCTTGAGATAGTATCCGGAATCAGACCTTTCTTAATTTTGTATTTCTTAAAAATTAATTCTTGCCAAAGAGATCTGCAAGTGGGATTCAACTTCCAATACCATTTAAAGAGAAGACCATATATAGTTTAATGTTATCTTTAGTCTCCATCCATCACAATATGATCTTAAAATTCGAAATAGTGATTTTATATTTCATTGTTTATATATTTAGTGAATCGATAACAATTAAAATGTTAAAATTTCAGAATACTGACACCAATTCTATACAATTCGCACAAGTGCCATTTCAAGCTCTTACAATAATGAAATGACCAAAGGTTGAAACTTGTACAAAATTCTATACAGCAAACCAGCCAATGGGTGTCCTATTGCTAAATGATGATAAGCGGGAAGCAATCTATCATAGGGCAGACAACGCTATATATTATTATGCACCACCAAAGCTTAAATCAAGACATCAAATTTACACAAAAATTTCTCCCAATTCTATTGCAGAGAATGGTTTTGTCAGAGGAAGCCATTTAGATACCACCAGCTGCGAACATACTTGTCTCATTGTTGGCCGAAATTGAGGATTTTCACTCACACATACAAATGCAAGTTTCATAGCCTTCATCACTCCTTCCGCAATTTTACCATAAGGAAGCAAGAGGCGTTGGTCTATCACATCCTTCAGCAGTGTTTGTTGGCTAGATGTTGGACACGATGAAGAAGAAGAAGATGATGGAAAAGATGAGATGAGATCTCCAGGATGTTTTCCCATTATTATTTCAAGTGTCACGACTCCAAAACTATACGCATCACATTTTTCATTCACTTTCATCGTATATGCTAGCTCTACAAAATCCAATCACAGGGCATCTTATCAATAATTATTATTCATAATACAAAAACTTTGTTAGAGATACAATAAAATAGTGAAACATTCAAATCAATCAATATTATGTTAAATAAATGATGTATTTAATTTATAGATAGGTAATATCAAGGTATGAACCTGGAGCAGTGTACCCAAATGTGCCAGCAAATGAAGTCCAATTTGAGGAGTCAGGAATCAATAGCCTAGCCGTACCGAAGTCGGAAACATGGGCCTCATATTCTGAATCCAACAACACATTGTTACTGGTAATGTCTCGATGAATAATTGGAGGAGAGCAATCATGGTGCATATATGATAATGCATTGGCTATTCCTTCTATTACATTTAGCCTTTTGATCCAATCCAACTCTATTGCTTGTACTCTGTCACTTAAAGCCTTTCTCAAACTTCCTCTTTCAATGAAGTTATAAATCAAAAATGTGTGCCTGGGATGTGAACAAAACCCATGTAATTTCACAATGTTTCGATGACGGATGTTTGTCAATGCAGCAATCTCACTTGTAAATACTTTGAGATCAGTACAGGATTGGTGAAGCTTCTTCACAGCAACCACTTGACCTGGCGATACCATAGCTTTGTACACAATCCCATACCCTCCTTCCCCAATGCAATACTTGGAGTTGAATTCTTCTGTAGCCTCAATGATGCTTTCATAGTGCAAATTAGGATGATGGCCCCAAATCATATTATCAGCTTCACTCCCTGACTTAGCTTTGTTGTCTCTTATTCTTCGATAGAGAATGAAGAAACCTCCAATTAAGCCAAACAATAACAACAAACCACCTAAGAGCGGATAAAGAATTATGATGCCTACTTTGCTTTTCGTTCTATGGAAAATGCATACCTTAAGCATTGTATTATTGCCACATAGGTCCTTATTATTACTAAGTGCTTCAAATGGGGCCTCACGGAAAGCTTTAACGTTGGGAATTTGGCCCTCCAATTCATTGTATGATATGTCCACTTTTGTCAAGCTTAACAAATTATCGAAACTTGCTGGAATGGAGCCTGACAATCGGTTGTGGGAAAGGTTCAATTTCTCTAGTCTTTGTAACTTTCCAAACTGTTGTGGGATTGCAGCTAGCAAATTTTGACTAACATCAAGATCTTCCAAAGAGTGTAGGTTGCATAGTTGTGATGGAATGCTCTTTGCCAACTTGTTCCTACTGAGATTCAAGAACAATAGTCCCAAGCACTCCCCAATTTGCTCTGGTATTGCTCCGTTTAGACTGTTTGCTGCAAGGTTAAGGCGTTGAAGAGTAGATAACATTACTATTTGGTTGGGAATGCTACCTGAGAGCTTGTTACCATCAAGGTGAAGTTCAACCAACCTTAGCTTCCCTAATTCCTCTGGAATGACCCCTAAAAGCTTATTGCATGAGAGATCTATCAATTGCAACTTTGGTGCCTGTCCGATTTTAGCCGGTATTATGCCAGATATATTATTGTTAGAGATTCTAAATGTTGACAAATTGCCGAAATTTTCCCATTTCAAAGAAAGCTCACCATAAAATTTGTTACCACTTAAGTCCATGAATCCTAAGTGTGGATGCAGGCCAAATGCTTCAGATATATTTCCTGTGAGTTGGTTGTTCTCAAGATGAAGTCTCAACAAGCTACTACAATTTCTCAAGCTTTTTGGCACAGGACCACTAAAATAATTATCACCCGCATCAAAAAATCGAAGTTCTCCACCAAGGCATGTGTCTTGCGGCAAGTGGCCACTAAACTTGTTTGAATAGATTAGCAATTTCTCTAAGTGAGTTATGTTGTTCAATTGAGATTCAAGAGTCCCAGTAAATTTATTGAAACGCAAGGTCAATTCAACAAGCGATGTCATATTTCCAATTTCTTGAGGTATTGAACCACTGAGATTATTATATGACAAGCTAAGTTTTTTGACAGATCTCAACATTCCAATTTCTTTTGGTATTGAACCAGAGAGTTTGTTGTAACGAAAATAAAAAACGTATAGGTTAGTCAAGTTGCCTACAGAACTTGGAATTTCACCACTAAGATTATTATGTGACAAGCTAAGGCTTGTAGCAGATCTCAACATTCCTATTTCTTTCGGTATTGAACCAAAGAGTTTGTTGTAACGAAAATGAAGAAGGGATAGTTTAGTCAAGTTGCCTATAGAACTTGGAATTTCACCAATGAGATAGTTATTTGACAACTCAAAATTTATGATAGATCTCAACATTCCAATTATTTTGGGTATTGAGCCAGAGAGTTTGTTGTGATTAAGATAAAGAATAGATAGGTTTATTAAGTTTCCTATAGAACAGGGAATGACGCCACTGAAATTGTTCCTTGACAAGTCAAGAATATCAATTTTTGAAAGGTTAGAAATATGTGAAGGAATAATCCCATGGAATGAATTGTTCCGAAGGTCAAGCTCCACTAGATTTGGAAAAAAAGAAAAGCTTAGACTCTGAAGCGTACCTTTGAAAGAAGAACTTTCAAGGCTTATATTGGTAACACTGCCAGCTTTGTTGCAGGAAATGCCATACCAATTGCAAGGAGTGGCGGTTGGTTCCCATGAAGATAAGATCGATTGGCTTTGATTGTCAAGAGAAGATTTCCACCACAAAAGACCACTTGCCTCATTTTTAACAGCAGACAAAGAAGTTTTGTGAACAGCAAAGGAAACAACAAACGGATGAGGAATCAGAATTATTATAATAAGGAAAAAGAAGAGGGACAACATGGGAACTGGTTTCTCAAGAAATAAATACATTACTTGCGAATTAAGAGGAGTTATGTTTATGAAATGTTTGAGTTGCAATTGCAAAGCTACTTATAAAACCTTTATATAAAAGGTCATCGACTACCGCTTTAATTGAATAATTTTGATTGGCTTAGAAAATGAATTATTATATAAAATGAATTCTGCTATACGTCTTAAAATAATATAAATTTGGAAGCAGTTAAGACAATAACATTTATGCTGTAAGAAATTATACGAACTGAGTTGACACATAATGTGATGTGAATCAACTATAGTTTTGTTAATATGTGTAACTAGTAAATGAAATAAATTATTAAATTAGTACTTTAATTTCATTTTTATTAAATTCTGCTATATATAAAATCATATAAATTTGGAAGCAGTTGAGACAAGAATATCAATTGATGGAGATGTAAGTTTAGAAAAATCAAAGCTCCATGCAAAGGAAATGATAGAATTGGCTATACATTTTCATTAATTTTCAAGACAAAATATTGTCAAACATATCAATTTGATTAATTTCATTCAATCAAAATTTTGATCACTTCAAAAAGACACTTTAGAAAAAGTTTCGCACCCTTCCTTTTCTTTGTGATGCTACACGTTTAGCTTGATTTATTATTATTTTAATTTAAAGGTAAAAAATTCCATTTTAAAAACAACAGGCACAGGAAAAGAAAAGAAAATGTTATTTTCTGGGTTGTCTGCTGTATCTGTTATGGTTGGTAGAGCTTATAAGTCTGTTTTTTTAAATCCTTTTTATCTGTTTATGATTTTGTTAGGATTAGTCTGGGTCTCATTGTAGATGTTTATTTCCTATTTCTTCAATAAAACTTGCAGCTTATCAAAAAAAAAAAAATCAATCATACCATGTAACTTCCCAAAATTCTTTGAAACAAAAATAAATGGAAAAGAAAAGAAAAGAAAAAGTGTTTTACTTTAGTTAATTACAATTTAAAAATGATACCAAGTTAACAACTTTCTTATTTAAAATTAAAAGATTTCACACTATTAATTAAAAGATTTACAAGTTAACAATATTACATTAAAAAGCTAAAGGTGTAAAAATGCAGGTCAATTTCATCTATAGTTACTGAATTTACGCCTAATCGTCCAATAGTAACTAACTTATTTTTCATAACTTAAATATCACTGAACTTATCACCTTTTGGCAAAAAAGTCATATTGACCGATTTTCGGCGATTACTCTTGTCGGAATGCTGACATGACACGTCACGTCATATGCCTGGATACACGTAGCACGATACGTCAGCAGCCACATCATCAGAAAAGGTCACATGTGTCCAAATATATGAAGTGGCGTGCTGACATGTCGTGTGATATGGCCTCTTTCAGTAATGTGGCTGTTGACGTGTAATGCTATATATTTTTAAACATATAGTGTGGCATGCCACGTCAGTATTCCAACAATGATTATCACCGAAAATCAATTAAGATGATTTTTCTGAAAAAATATGATAAGCTTAGTAATATTTAAGTTACAAAAAATAAGTCAGTTATTTTTGGACGATTAGGCATAAATTCAGTGATTATGGATGAAATTAACTCGTAAAAATACTTTTAAAATTTGACAAAATGTATAATTTTTTGTCTAATGTTTATATTAAGGTAATATTGCCCTTAATATTTCAAAATTCCAGCAATTTTGACTCATATAAAAGATTCCATTAATTTTGATTAACTCTATTTGCTAACATACCAGCAGCGTCCACTCACACTCAATTATTCATCGTCACGCGTGACCTTTAATTCCTCTTTTTGCTGACATGGTGGTGAGATCTGGGAACCCTACTGTCACGTGACCATAAATGATTAGATGTGAGTAGATCCAACTCCCATATTAGCAAACGGAATTAGCTAAAATTAACGGAATTTTTTTACCAAAATGGTTAAAAGTATGTTTATTTTTCGTTTAACTAAAATTCAGATCACACCCTTTGTGGCTTCCAAAGTTGTGTTATCAAAAGAAAAAAAAAAACGAGCATCGAATTTTGAGATGTAGTTTGCGAGTTAACAACTTATCGTCTTTTATGCTTTTAATCTTTTATTCATTTCTAATTAAGAATACTTAATATTGATTTCCTTTGACAATTTGTCATCTGAATTTTAATTCATAACGGAAAAAATGTTTATTTAAAAAAAAAAAAACTAAGGAACACAATAATTTGGTAGAGAGATAAATTTGAAAAATCAAAACTCCCAGAAATTAAGTCCATACCCATAACATCAGAGAGCCCTATCGATTTAGAGGACTACTCCATAGGATTTGCTGAAATTTTTTTCCATAAATTTACAAATTTTTTTTAGTTTATTTAATTTTGTCAATTTTGTCATACAATTATAGTCTATTTAATTTTATAGTTAAAATAAAATGATATATATATATAAATAAATAAATAAATAACACAGCCATTATTTCGTATTAATAAAATAATTTCTGTCCAATTTTCTATCTCTCAGTTAGCAATTGAATCGAGTTTTGTATTAATAAAGCCACAAATTGCAGAGATATTGGAGGAGATGAAGAGATTTATTTTTATTTTTATTTTTATTTTTTTTTCACTTTTGGGAGTTGAATTGAAATAAAAAAGCAATTGGACATAGGCACA
>CM075821.1:1089598-1132048 GCA_037975025.1 Excoecaria agallocha
GTGTTGCGGTTCAGGAAGATCTGGAAAGGTAGCAACCACTGTCTCGACGGCTGTAATGAATCCTTCGACGCTCATGCCTTGTTTCGAGTCTGCCAGCTTTGAGACCTGACCTTGGAGCACTATAAAAAAACTGCAGATTAGCGACGGAAAATTCCGTCGCTAAATATCAATTTTTCGTCGCTAATTAAAATTAGCGACGCTGCGACGAACAATCGCTAATATATTAGCGACGGATTTCTAGTACAGTCGCTAATTTAGCGACGACAAATATTTTTTTCGTCGCTAATTTATAATCCCAATTAGTCGCCGAATTACAATAATATTTAGCTACTAATTTTTCGTCGCTTATTATAAATTTACTCGCAAAAGATAGCGACGAAAAATTTATCGCTAATTATTTGTCAAATTCTAATGTAAATACAGTAGCGACGGTTTCTGTCGCGAATTCGTCGTTAAATTATTGCCTAATTTAAATTTTTCTTTTAATCTATTTTTAAATATTCATCCTGTGCACTGTAAATAATAATCTTATATTATGAAATTCAAATATAATAGATGCAAATATAAATAATAATCTTATATTTTCATATATATAATTTGTAATGAATTCATTACAAATATACAGTTAACATAAAAAACAATATATGGAACAAGGTATTGTTTATACAATCAATTTCCCTAAAATCAATAACAAATTAAATCTTTATAATTTCCTATCAAATATAGAATTAGCTCCTAACTAATATTATTATAGTAATATACCCTAAGCCTAAATACAGTCCCTCTCCTCGTCTTCTTGCTGCAATAATGGACACCAATAATTATGTCGACAAGAAACTAATCGAATCCATGAATGCAATAATGGACACCACACACATAACAAGAGCCATTTCCCATTTGAAGATACTGCACAAAGTATAGAACAGTATTTTAGATATTTTGGCAAATAAGTAAAATATAATAAATACATTCTGTTAGAGAGCAAAAACCAAAGCAATGTTTGTCAATAGAAATTTAAAGTCAGGTCCATGAATTCCTCCATTCAGACATAAATAGAAGACCGAGAACAAGACCAGTAGCATCCGAAAATGCTAGCAGTACTTGCTATGCGGATGATGCACTCTGAATTTAACAGGTCGGATTCAGCTTGCACCGTATTCAAACTAGGATCCCATGAACATGTGTCTTGCCCTCAAGATCTGCAAATTTATTCTATGAATAACATTTTATGTCATTTCATTCTAAAAGCTACTACAGCATAACCATATACTCTATAACAATTTCTGCATAAAAGGAGCCTTTGGAAACAGTAAAGAATATGAACTCCCTGATTTTAACATACTAATCCCTTTCATTGAAACTTGACCACATTTTTAGTTCCAAAGTATCACAATCATTAGCAGCTTGCTCATAAAAAAGAAGCAAGAAGGTGAAGTAGCTGATTTTAAAATTAAATGCATAAATAAATAGCAGCAGTACATTTCACAATGCCAGGCATAAACTAGAAACCATATTTCTCACATATCCATTTTCTGAAGACAAAAGAGTAATAAGATAAAACCTTCTCAAAAAGAACAAAATTTTAGTACACAAAGATAACAATTGCCATCAGCACGGCTTGTGAACTTTAAACAAAGAGTCAAACATCCACTAAACTATAACTGGCAGCCCCTCACATTAGACAATTTTAAAACTCTCTCCTTAATACATCATCATTATAGAAATAAAAATCGGATAAATGTAGAAATTGGAGAAGAAAGCTTGAGTGGAGAAAAAAACTCACAGGAATGCAGTACAACAAATGCCGTTCCCAAACTCGCAAATCCGGTGAATGGCCCATGGGGAATTGGCAAATATCCATGAACTTGTTAGTTCTCCAAACAGAACCGTCCTTCAACAAACAAATACACACTGATTCAGCAAGTGATGATATGACACATATACATGTGTTCAAGATGATACTAAGCATATTTGCTAATTTTACCTTATAAGCACCAACATAGTTCGCACTAAAACCAATTTCAGAGGCTAGTCACAATATGACGAGACAAGCTTATAGTGAGCATACCACAGAACAATTAAGTTTTAAAATAGAAACAGCAAATGCATAAAGCAAAACAGAAACAATATAAGCTGGAAATACTTGCAGTAAAACATAATTCAGGCACTTCAATAATACATTTTTCCTCTTGGTGGCTTATTTACTTCAGCAACAAGACGTTGGCGTGCTGCTTCCATCTCATCAACCACCCCTCCTAGAACTTCTAAAGCTTCCGGGACAAGCATTAGAATCCCGCATCGTACATGTATGTTACAAATGATAACCTATAAGCAAAAGAGATAAAGCTTCTGGCTTTTCTGTTGAACACTAACACTTCTCCATTCAAGAAACAGACATGACATACCAATCAACAACACAGTTTATTTTCTTCTCATGTAGCCATTTAAGCACCCAGAATTCACATCAACAATGATAATCAATTTAAACCCATATAGGTCAATGAAATCCATCACCAGCTCATTTCCCAACGCATGCACAATACCAACACATATAACTGGCTGGCTTTCTCAATTTGATTTAGTGCAAGTGCAACTCATAAAAGGGACACGCACTTAAGCTGAAAATATACTATTTCAACAAAATTTTGCAAAGGATCCATCTTTTTAAGTAACAATAACTAACATATCTATTTGTAACTTCTATCCTAACAAAAATAGCATTCGCCATTGTCAAATAATATATATATATAATAAAAAAATAAAGAAAGACAATCAAATTTTATAAACAATCGATAGTCAATAGAAAGGGAACCTTCAATCCGGCAGGGGCTAATGCTTGGAGATCCTTGATAGGCCTGTATTCCATTCCAAAAATACGTTGAACTCCATCGGTCATGGACAGCTTAAGGCACCTCTTGGCTCCTAGAGGAGCATCCTGATACCTGCTTTTGAGGGGGCAGCTAATATTTACAATCTCATCAACCTGGAAAACATGTCGAATCACCGTGAGCTGGAACTTGTATTAAAATCCAAAACAAAGGCAAAAGAAGAAGGAACAGATTTGAAATTAAGTTCGACAATCTAAGAGACTTCCTAGAATACATAAGCAGTGATTCGAAATTTCCTAAATGCAAAAGCTTAAATGGAACTGCACCTGCAAAACGTAAGGCCCGGGGAGACTAACAAGGTGCATGGAATCCACATTCGGGGGAAGCACTCCACCGCCACAGTAGTTCATATCCGAAAACAAAAACTGTTGGAAGCAGAGCTTGGCCTTAGCCGCAACATCATGGTCTCGAATAGAACTCTCAAGTCCACGAAGACAAGAATCCAGCCATTCTCTTTTCACCTTCAATCCCATCCTTAATAAACAATCACTAACAGGACAACCGGAGCTCACTGGAGGCATAGTGGCCGATTGTGGCGACGAGTGAACAAAGGGGGGATCCGGCGGAGAGGGAGGCGTCAGAGTGTCTGACACGTCAACGAATTCGTCGTCAGAGATAGGAACCGGTTCATGGTCGTCAGGGTTAGGGTTCGGAAGGTCGAGATTGGCGGTGGGATCTTGTAGGAGATGAACTTCATTGTCGTGATCGTGTTGTTGTTGATGGTAAATTTCTTCATCCTCTTCTTCGTCAGAATAATCTCTAAGTCGGAGGCATCTTCGGGGCATTTCTGCAACTGCAAGTGAAGCAGGATGTTGTTGTGGCCGTCGTTGGAGTTGTCGGCAGCTGATTGGGGAGTGAAAAGGTGGTCGAAGGAAGGGAGAGAGGCGGTTGGGGCGGAGGGTTGGGTGATGGCACTGGTGGGCGGCGGTGAGGGCTAGGGTTTTGTTCAGCTATGTAAAAGGGAGTACAAGTAAATGAAATTTTATGAGTCTGAAATAACAAACACAGAGAAACTGGGTCCATAAAAATCATGAAAATACTTAAATTACCCATGATTTTTTTTCTTTCCTTTCATTAAATGCAGGGATATTATAGTCAATATAAATTATTAGGGCTCACAAATATTTAAAATTCTGCACAAAAAATTTTATTAAAATAAAAAATAAAAAATTAATAATAATAATAATAATAATAATAATAATAATAATAATAATAATAATAATAATAATAATAATAATAATAATAGGATCCCCCAGCGGGGGTGGAGACGAAAAAAAATTTCTATTATAAAATTGGGGGCGAGGACGAAAAATGGGGTATCCGCCCCGCAGGGATCCCCGCTCTGCAAAAAAATTTCTTTTTTTAATTTTAAAATATAATATTTTATAAATAATTAAAATTAAAATATAACTTAATTTTATTACTTAATTTTAAATTTATGAATGATTAAATTTTATATTAATTTTAAATTATGATTGTTTTTAAATTTTTTATTTATTAAATATTATAATTTAATTTTAATTATTTATAAAATATGATATTTTAAAATTAAAAAATAAAAAATTCGGGGATGGGGATTCACGCGGGGCGAGGAACGGGAGAATTTTCTTTCCGTTCTAAATTCGGAGGCGGAGACGGAGAATCTCCGACCCCGACAGGGCAGGGAGTGGGGATATAATCTCCGATCTCGCCCCGTGAACATCCCTAAACAACATGAATAATAATAATAATAATAATAATCACTAAAAGGTCAAAATTTTAGAATAAAATTTATCTAATAATATGCAGATTAACCAATAAAGAGACGTAAAATACTTAATATATTTTCTACACGTAAAATTTATCTAATTTTAGAATATTATTATTTCTCTCATATAACTTAAATTGTGTGTATTTGTGATTTAATTAAAACAAATAATTTTATTTACTCTTAATATCATTTTAAATCATTTATTTATTAATATTTATCGAGTCAGTCCGATTATTATTCGGGTAACTCCAAGTTGGGGTGTTACACAAACATTAGAGAGAGAAGAACAAAGAGCCCTTAATTGCAACTTCTGTCCAAAGCAAATCGGATAGGGTTAGAAAGCAACAAATAACACGTTCTTACAGATTTTAAAAATTAATCTTCACCGTCCAAATATAACAACAAGGATTTTTAAATGTACTCACCAAAAATCAGGCCAATCTAACGGCAAATGATTTTCCAATCGTCTTCGTATACAAAACTGGTCATTACGTAAAAAAATCCAGAAAATAGCCTCTTTTTTGCAACAAAAACTGAACTTACAGACCTTAAAAACTAATCTTCACCGTTTAAAATTAACAAAAAGGAGCTTTGAACGTACTCACCAAAAATCAGGCCAATCTAACGGCAAATGATTTTTTGATTGTCTTCATATATAAAACTGGTCATTACGTAAAAAATCCAGAAAATAACCTCTTTTTTGCAACAAAAACTGAACTTACAGACCTTAAAAACTAATCTTCACCATTCAAAATTAGCAACAAGGAGTTTTGAATGTACTCACCAAAAATCAGGCCAATTTAACGGCAAATGATTTTTCGATCGTCTTCTTATACAAAACTGGTCATTACGTAAAAAATCCAGAAAATAGCCTCTTTTTTGCAACAAAAACTGAACTTACAGACCTTAAAAACTAATCTTCACAGTTCAAAATTAACAACAAGGAGTTTTGAACGTACTCACCAAAAATCAGACCAATCTAACGGCAAATAATTTTTCGATCATCTTCGTATACAAAACTGGTTATTAAGTAAAAGTCCAGAAATAACCTCTTTTTTGCAACAAAAACCGAAATCACAGACCTTAAAAACTAATCTTCACCATTCAAAATTAACAACAAGGAGTTTTGAACGTACTCAACAAAAATTAGACCGATCTAACGGCAAATGATTTTTCGATCGTCTTCGTATACAAAATTGATCATTAAGTAAAAAATCCAGAAAATAGCCTCTTTTTTGCAACAAAAACTGAACTTACAGATCTTAAAAACCAATCTTCACCGTCCAAAATTAACAACAAGGAGTTTCCAACGTACTCACCAAAAATCAGGCCAATCTAATGGCAAATGATTTTCCAATACATATTAATTTAATATATATATATATATATACATATATTTATTATAAAAATTATTTTATAATTATTCTCTATAGAATATTATTAAAATTAAATGATATTCTCAATAGTGATTTGTGATTTGCCATGGCTTATATCCTTAGCTCTGGCAGTGTTCCACATTTTACAATTGAAGAAAAGTGTCCAAATTTCTTATCTAATATAAAGTAATTATATTAAACCACTGACAATATAATTTTTTAGCTTAATTAGATTAACAGTTTCTAATAAAACTAATAAAGATGTTCTCAAATTAAGCTTTTTGATTCCTACTATTAAAATCATAGAAAAGAAAATTAATAGGAAAAATATTTATACTTTAAAAATATTTTAACTACGGAAATACGAGTGATTTTTGCGGTCGTATTGAAAGATAACATCTTATCTAATGATGTGCAACCCGTTTTTAACTTGATAAAAGTTTGAAATATATAAAATGCTTATATTTAAGGCACATTAATTAGCAATATTTATGTACAATAATTTTGAAATATTTTCGACAGAATGAGAAAATTAGATTCAGAGATCTTTATTTTGGTCTCTCTTTAATCATGATCCTTTATTCATTACTAAATCCAATATTCAATTAGGCCTCAGGTTCCTATTTGGATAAGAGTTTAAAATTTTTATGTCACCTTTTTAAATTTTATACAAATAGCGATGAATAATTCTAACTAATAATTTTGTGCTAACAATACAAATTTGTAATTGAAACTATGTCTCGTGGTCTTTCAAAATATTTCATGCTGACTAAGCCCGAATTTCATATTCAATAGTCTTTGGACACTTTCAAAATTTGGATAATTGATAAACAAATCAATTTAATTTCTAATAATTTCATATTTGATTTAAATTTTTTAAAATAAAAATAAACTACAAATTTTTTATTATTATTTTAAATGAAATAATACATTTTATAAATATTTATTTTTATTAATCTTGAACACGTAAATATATAATAATCATAACAATTAGTTTATTATTATGATTAAAAATATAAATTTTCTAAATAAATAACATTAGATTTTAGTATAATTGGTAAAAAATTATTACCAACTTATAAAATAATTTATAATTTTCTGTTACAAAAGAAATAATTCATTTTATATGGTGTATATTAAAATTACTTGAAATTATACATAAATCATGGGAGTGAAATTTAAAAACTTATTTTTTAATTTATTTGCGACGGAATAGCGACTAAATATTTCCGTCGCTAATCGTATTACAGCAACAAAATAATAATTAGCGACAGAAATATTTCCGTCGCTAACCGTCGCAAAAAAAGTGCTAAATTTTCCCGCCAAAATTAGCGACTAAAAGTTTAGTCGCTAAAATTTCTGGAACTAATTTTCTGAATAAAAAATTATAAAATTTAGTGACGGAAAAATTTGTCGCTAATTCCGTCGCAAAACAGGACGCGTACTCTTCCCGCCAATAATTAGCGACTGTTTATTAATTCCGTCGCTATTTCGTCGCAAAAATAGCAAATATCATTATCGCGACGGAAATGTAAAACAGTCGCTAATCCGTCTCAAAATTAGCGACGGAAATTAGCCGTCACTAATTGTAGTCGCAAATTGGCAGTTTTTTTGTTGCGGAGATTTCCACTATTTTTATATTTGTTTGTTCGTGAGAACTGTACTCCTCGGTTGGTTGTGTGTCAAATCTTTTCATCCAAGTAAGAACCTCATCTCGAAAGGCCTCATTCTTCTTTCTATCGGCTTGGTAACTCCGTTGAATATCAACCAAACAGATCTGCAGTTCAGTGACTGACTTGGTGAGCTCTTGAACACTGTCGGCTAACTTCCTGACACGCTTCTCAGTTTCATCCAGTCGTTGTGATAGAGCCTGATGACTCATCTCCATTAATTTCGATCAGATGATTATGCGGCAGGTCGGACCAATGATGGAGATTATGATAAACAATCCAATTAACAAACCACACCACAAGAATTGAATGTAGTATAACTGTGATATTGATATGAAATGTATCAAATACAGCACTATAATCCGTAGCAACACAATCCAAGGAAATGGAAGAACAAACGGAAAATAATAGCAAGAGCCCTCAGCTACAAGGAAGAACAGCCTCCTGGTTCTGTTCAATCCTTTCCCTCGCTCCCTAAACACTAATTACAAATAATTTCTCATCATAATCCCTCACACACCTCCGCCCTTCCTTTTATAGGCTACCCCTGGATAACTAATTCTTGTGCCAGCTCACTCGTTTGCCTCTCCTTCCATTTACTTCTTGGGCTTCCTGGCATAACTCTCCATACTGTGGGCTAGTGGGCTTGGGACTCGTGACTAGTAGCACTTTCTCTATCAGTAAGCCTATAAATAGATATATGTAATTTATTTTTGTGGAAAATTGGAAAATAAAATTTATATTCTTAATTCTAAAAGATTCTCCAACAATGGCATCAGAGCCTTTATTGGTTATGGATCTATGAGAAAAATGGCACTAGAAAAAACAAGTGAGATTTGGCCTCCCATGTTCAATGGAGAAAAATATCAATTATGGACATATGAAACAAGATTTGAAATTTGCAAATAATCAAGAAAACTTGGCACAAGAAAATTTTTTGAGAATTGGAGAGAGAGGTGCTCCAAGAAAATTTGATGGCGTAAAATTGACGAGAAACTGTATCAATAGTTGAAATTTGATGAGAAAGTGCATCAAGAATCAAAATTTGATGAGAGGGTACATCAAAAATTGAATAATAATGACAGAGTGTATCAAGAATTGAAGAGAAAGTATTTCAAAAAAAATTGAAATAAAATGTGCATTGGAGATAAGTGCTCAAATAAAACAATTAAATGTGTATCATTTTGAATCAAGAGAGTATGTTGGAGAATTGATTCAAAATAATTATTTTTTATGTAGTAACCAAATTAGTGAATTTTATTTTAACATGTTTATATTATTTTTTGTTAATTGTTACTTAGTTAGTGGAGTTAATTAATGGTGTTAGTGGATTAGTGGGGTTATGAGTTAATTGTTTAGTGGATTACTGGGTTAGTGGCTTAAGTTTATAGTTGATATGTAAGCCTATAAATAGGCATATGTAATTTGTTTTGTGGGAAGTTGAAAAATAAAATTTATATGTTCTTCATTCTAAGAATTTCCCCAACATTCCAACATTCATTACATGTGATTCATATGATTCGACTCGTTTATATTGTTGGTAATTTTATATACACCCTAAAAATTGACGTATTTTTAATTTATTGTCTCTTTATAAATATAATTGTTGTTTCTATGCTCAAGGCCATATCCAAATTTTGATTATAATCAAACCTTATATAAACTCTATTGAAAAATCTGTTCTAAGCATGTTTTGCAGGTATTTCTATATATCTTTCTGATGCAATTATCAAAAATAAAAATTGTAGAATAAAATCATAAAGATCAAGTTGAAGAATATCTTAGTCTAAGGAAAATTAGGTTATTAAATTGTAAGATCAAATTGAGGCATAATTTATCTCACACTACAAGAAAAAATGCAAAATAGCGAGGACAAAATTTGTCGCTAAATGATGATTTTTCGTCGCTAAATTAGTTTAGCGACGATTTAGCGAGGAACAAAATTTTGTAACAAAAGTCATCCTAGCTGATTTTTGCGAGAAATAAAATCCTCGTTGAAATTTTGCGAGAATTTTTGCGAGGATTAAAGTCCTCGTAAATTTTGTGAGAAATGTTTCGTCGCTAACTTTTGCGACGTACATATTCCTCACTAACATTTGCGAGTACTAAAGTCCTCGCTACATTTTGTAAGGCTACAGTCCTCATTAGAATTTGCGAGGACTTTTTTCCTCGCTAACGTTTGCCATGACTTTTTCATCGCAAAATTTTGCGACGACTTTTTTTCTCGCTAAGGTTTGCGAGAACTGTATTCATCACTAAATTTTGCGAGGAATGTAAATTTTAGTGAGGACTAAAGCCCTCGCTAACGTTTGCTAGGACTTTTAATTTTAGCAACAAATTCCTTACTAAATTTTAGCATCAAATTTGTGACAAATATTTTTATTGCAAAATTTGATATGAGATTGAACCTCGCTAAACATTATTTATAATATTATTTATTACACTCGCTAAATTTAAAATAATTTAATACTATTTATTACATTCACTAAATTTAAAATAATTTTTTTAATTTACTATGGAGATTTTACTAATTAAATAATAAACTAAAAAATAACAATAATATATATAGAATACTCAATCTTTAATATAAAAATATGTATATTAATAAATAAATTATTATTTGCAAGTGCATATCATTGCATATCCAAAATAATATATGCATGCATATATAGAAGGAACATATCCAAAATAATATATACATGCATATATAGCAGGAACAAAAGATATACAAGATGTCTTAATATGTCTATGATAACACTTTAATGTAGGTAAAAAGTATCTATGACCCGTTGTGTGGATCATGTAGTCAAGCACTTGAGCCATTAGTACAGACAGTACGAGAAGTGAATAAACTCATCTGTTCCTCAATCCGTTGTTGAAAAAGTTGTTGTACCTGCATCTGCTGCTGAATCTGTCCGACCCGCTACTCCACTTGTTGTTCCAACTCTTGTACAAGCTCAGCACGAATCTCAGCACGAAGCTCAGTATGAATCTCAACTTGAAGCTCAACACGTATAGTGGACAAACACTGCTCAAACCTCTCCTCCATCTGTCTTGTAATGGGTGCTTCAAAAGCATAAAAGGAACGAGATGCGCAAGCCTCTGGATAATACTGAGTCGCTGTAGCTCCAAGTCCATACACTTCTCCTCCATGTGCACCCCCTACTGCATCAAAGTATATTTGATTCTCATCAACATTTTCACCTTCATTTTGAGATCTTTCCAACCTAAGCTGCATGATTTTATTCTAAAAAATCCATATTTCAAATTAGAAGTAAGATTTGTAAATTCTTATAGTATGCAATTACAATATTTACACTTACATATATTGCTCTAAATCTATCATTAACAAAAGATGTTCCATCATTCTTCTTTGTATGGGTGTACAAGAAAACTTCACAAGTTGTGGGCCGTCGTCTTTTCTTTTTAGCCTAAAATAGAATAAAGCAAGAAAAATAAAAAAAAAAAGAAAAATTATAAAAATAGATTCGGGTATTGTCGAAAATTCGACAGCATTTTCCCTAAAAATAAGACAAATTCAAATTATCAAACCTGAAAAAATATTCATAGTTACACTTCTATAAGGATCAATGCATCTAAACAATCATTTTTGCCACTTCTAGGCCCCAAAGCAACACATCCAACATATTTTGCTCATCGTATAACTCAAATTCCATTTACACTTGTATAAAAATAAATGCATTTATAACAACCATTTTATTCACTATCCTCAATGGAATGATAATCATCTAATCATCACATCAAACATATAATGCTAAAAACTCAAATTCTATATAAATTTATTAATCATTGTTAAGAAAAAAAGTCGACTTACCAAACGTTTCATATGCACGGCAAGGGAGACAGACCCTCCAACATGGCATGATAATGCAATACCATCTTCATTACCACAACGTCTATTTTTTGATTTTTGTTTTGCTCTCTTGACAACATCTGGATGGCTCCACATCTCTTGCCATGAAGTCCAGACAGATTCCGATATATAATTTGGACGATTTCTTCTCTTTTTTATCTTAGAGAGGAAATACCATTTGGCGATATGGATTCCTATCTTCAACCTCATCTTGCTCATAATGTTGGAATTCGGTAAGAACACTTGTTGAGCATTGTCTAACTTCCCCATGATACCATCACTCTTCGTAATTTTCAACAAATCCCTTCTTCAGAAGATGCAACCTAACTTCTTCACTTGTGAGGTAAACTCGATTTTTACAACTCCGACATGGAAATTTAATCTTTAAACCATCCATAAATCTTAATTGGTTTGATGCAAAATTTAAGAACATCGTCACCCCCAACACAAAATCTGGATTAATATGGCCATGATTATCTTTTCTCGCATACATCCATTTTCGGTTATTCTCCTCCATCATGACATACAATTAAGAACTGAGAATAACTAAATAGTTTTTCACATTTAAGAACCTGCCATGGAAAATTATGCATTTAAAAAATTATATCAATCCTTAAGAATTAATACTCATGAATTGAATTGGCTTTCTAGTTTATTTTGAGAGGTCTAACTATAAGCATGCTATTGCAAATTTGTTCATTTTGTTGGAACCCATTTGAGCAAATTATGGTGGCAAACAACAAACAATATAAAGGAAATGTAAAAGGTATTGTACACATTTTATAATAAAAAGATCAGCAAACTTCAAGTTAATATCACAAAATAACAAAATACACTATATCATATTATAAGTATATAATACAATATTAGTTATTTAATGTATATAATAATTCATGCATACCGAGTTTTTCAACAAGCAAATGAAGCTGGCAATTAAAACATCAAACTACTATGACAACAACAATACCTAAATGTTGGTTTTCCAATTCCTTCCCAAATAAGAGTACTTACAGAAGAGGTTTCCTCTTGCTCACTGAAATCACTATGCAACAGCTGGTTTCACTGCAAAATTTCAAAAGGAAATTAATTAATTAATATATATATATATATATATATAATACATTATATATTTTATAAGAAAATTAATTAATTATTTTATATTTTACATACTCAAATTCGGGTAAAGTTTATATTCCAAACCAGACACTAAATCTTACGCCACAAATGAAGTTTAGTCTAGCTATTTGATCATAAAACCATCATTTTGGCCTGGGTCCATAGAGCCCACAGCTAAGAAAAAATAAAAACGCTCTTATAATTTTATTTAAAAAAAAATTGATCTAATAAAATATTTTGATTTCATTGAAATATAAAATTCAATTAAAACATTTATATATAAAACTCTAATCCCAAACACAAATCATGGGTTTCTCTTCAAATCTGATTGCCATTTCAGTTCCTTTTTCTCTAAATTAAGGAATGGATTCTGCAAATTCCAAATAAAGAAAATTCTTAGAATAAGAATGGTTGCTTAGTATCAAAACCATCAGAGAATCCAGCAAAAACAAGTTCTACAAAAAAAAATCAACAATAAAGGGAATATGCTAGACCATGACTTCCAAATAAGCAACCATGATAACCAATTAAGCTCCCAAATACTTGAAAACTTTGTGCACTAGAAGGAATTGAAAATTAATAGCTAAACCTTGAAGTCAATGATCTAACAACTTCATGTCACAATGTCAAATGTTTCCACCAGTACATAACACTTATTGTTTTCTGCAAGCTAAACATTGGAGAGAACTACTCGACAAGAGGATGAGAGACTACATGATGATTGCACTTAGATTACAAATATCTCAAAGTAACTACTTGGCCAATCTGTCTTGGTTTAACCAAGCATAAGAGTGGGTCAGCCTGAGTGGCGTGCTAAAAAACATGATAAATTACATTCTGAATGAAATAAAGATGATGAGAACTGAGAAGAAAATATGAAGGACATGATATGTGAAGCCCTCTCTTCACTTAACAGCTGATAAAGGGGAGTGAAATTTTGACCTGCTAGCATGTCAAGTATGCTCATTCATCCCAAAGACCATTCAATAGCAGGCCAAGCCAATCACCATATCGTGTTCATGTGATGATTGCAAGTAAAAGCATCTCATCCCAACACATAAGAAATATCCCATAAAACCAACTTATCATGCCTCAATCCAATAAAATTTCAATACTCAAGTGCTCCATATCTGAAGAAAAATCTAACAATGAAACTGTATAAAGTCTAAATTGCTTAAATGAGGCTCAATTATAATTCCTTGGAAAATCTCTCAGCTAATTCATAGTTCCATGAGAAAAGAATAAAAGAAAAACATTCACATTTACAAATAAAGATACAAAGCAACAAGGAAAAATTTAACAGGCAATACTTATTGTTGAATCAGATCTAAACATTGTGACTCGGAACACAATGCATTCTAAGAGCAAAGACTGAAGAGGAAGCAGTTTCTATCATCAATAAAATTCTATTTTTGACTCGCTAGAAAATGAAAAACTCTAATTCCTAAATTTATGTGGATGTTAATAGTTTAGAAGTCCAAAGATGAAAAAAAATAAATAAATAAAACTTTACATCTTTGACAAAAATAAAGTTGGCAACAAGCAACGTGCCCACAATTCCACCCAAGATTGTTGTCGGGCCAGTTAATAGACTCCACTTTCGGTATATCATCTTCTCAGCTTGCAACTTCAGCTCTATTTCTCCTAGTTACCAAATTGAATGAAGCAAAATTTTCAATCAGATAGGTTACAGCCACATCAAATAAACTTGATTACTGAATCAAAGATGCAAAATTCTACTTCAGATAAATGTTTTAAGAAGACGAAGAAGAAGATGCAAAATTCTAGCATATTCCCTTTATTGTTGATTTTTTTTGTAGAACTTGTTTTTGCTGGATTCTCTGATGGTTTTGATACTAAGCAACCATTCTTTTTTTTTTTTTTGATAAGCTGTAAATTTTATTGCTAACAGCAAGAAGCCATATGGCTAATGAAGAGTACAGAATTAACCACTATCAAAGAAATCAAACTGAAACCAACAGGTAGTTCAGGCATCCTAATGTAAAACACCAGAGGGCTGACAATCATAACATACAAAAAACAAACCACCGAAATTCAAGAACAGCATGAACATAATGCAGTCCGCTTCTCCCCAGTTGAATAACAGTGATCAGCAGCCACCATCCCAACCTCAAATTGAAATTCGAATAGGTAATCAAGATCAGCCAATCAAGATCTGCAAATAAGAAAGAAACTTGCTGCAATCCAGTGCACTACAGTCGACCCAACACTGAAGCCACTCAGACGAAACTGCAATTCTTCATCAGCAAGCCTAGACTCTGATAACAACAAGCGGGACCTGACAGTTCATCCGCAGACTAGGAAAAAATCCAGGACCCTTAGAAAACAGCAGACTAAGGAATGCTATCAATCAAATTTTATATATAATAAAATACACACAATTAGCGAAAAAACCAAACTCACTTAAAATAAGTAACATATAAATTAACTTTGGTGCGAGAACTTTATCCAAGTTACCAAACTGCTGTGTGCAGTTTTTGCAGTTAGCACAGAAGATCCAGCTAATTTTGGAACGCCTACTTAATCGAAAGGCAAGATAGAGTAAAAAACGCACCAAAAAAAAAAAATTAAATAAACAGCAGAAAATAACTCGAATGCAATACTTAACCACCAAATTCTAGGGCAACAAATTAGAAACAATAGCTCCATCACTAGTAACTAATCATTGAGAATAAAATCTCTGACCTGAAAGACACTACAGGCCCAACCTCTCTGCAGATATCAATGAGCTGTTCCTCGGTAGCATCATATGGTATATTCCCAACTGTCAAATAACGAAAAACCAATCCAAACGAGCATCTTTAAAATTCCAAAAACAAGTAAAGGAACGAGCATCGAATCTCAGCAATTTTGACCGATAGTGAGAGAGAGAGAGCGAGAGAGAGAGGCAGGTGGCAGCACCGGCAGTGAGTTTGCGAGATGCGTGGCCAAGAACTAATTTTGCTTACCTGGCTTCAACGATACAAAAGGAATTACCTGAGCTCAGCAAAGGAAAAATCTTGGAACGAGAGGGCAGAATCGGGAATTACCGATGCAATACCTTCACCGGCCAAAGAAACTTTGTGATTTATGGAATGAGGCGAAAGAGCGAGAAAGAGTGAGAGGCGGGAGAAAGAGATAGAGGAGAACGAACGAGAAAGTAGATAACAGATTAGGGTTTTGTTTGTAGGCCTAAAGAGAAGAGAGCGAACGTGCGAAAAAAATCCCGCTAACAATAGTTTTGTCCCGCTCAAAATTTTAAGGAAATCAGCTAGGCAATACCTCTCGCAAATCTTGCGAGAACTTTTTCCTAGCTATTTTTTCGAAAAATAGTTTCCTAACAATATAAATTTTTATTATATAATTATTAATAATTAATATTATTAAATATAACAAAATAATTTAATTTAGTTTAGTTAATTTAATTAATAATAATTTAGTTTATTTAAATTTTTGTTAAAAATATTAAATTTACTAAATTTACAAAATTAAATATAATTAAAATTTAAATATTAAAAATTAAAATTATATAAAAATAGTTAAAACATGATTATCTAATTTATATCAAATGGTTCATATAGCAAATGTTAAACCATTTAACCGTTAGCGAGGGATTTGTCCTCGCTAATTTAGTGAAGATTTTTTTCTCGCAAAATTAGCGAGAATTAAGTCATCGCTAAATGGTTCATGTTCTAAATTCCAAACCATTTAACCGTTCGCGATGAATTATCCTCGCTAATTTAGCGAGGATTTGTTTCTCGCAAAATTAGTGAGGATTAAGTCCTCGCTAAACGGTTAATGTTTTAAATGTCAAACCATTTAACCGTAAATTCCTAGCTAATTTAGCGAGGATTTGTTTCTCGCAAAATTAGCGAGAATTTACGGTTAATGTTCTAAATGTCAAACCATTTAACCGTTAGCGAGGAATTTATCCTTGCTAATTTAGCGAGAGATTTTTCCTTGCTAATTTAGAGAGGATTTGATTCTCGCAAAATTAGCGAGGACTTAAGTTAATGTTCTAAATGTCAAACCATTTTACCGTTAGCGACGAATTTATCCTCGCTAATTTAGTGAGGATTTTTTGCTCGCAAAATTAGCGAGGACTTACGGTTAATGTTCTAAATGTCAAACCATTTAACTGTTAGCGACGAATTTATCCTCGCTAATTTAGCGAGAGATTTTTCCTCGCAAAATTAGCGAGGATTAAGTGCTCACTAAACGATCATGTTCTAAATGTCAAACCATTTAACCGTTAGCCAGAGATTTTTTCTCGCTAATTTAGCGAGGATTTTGTTTCTCGCTAAACGATTCATGTTCTAAATGCCAAACCATTTAACAGTTAGCGAGAGATTTTTCCTCGCTAATTTAGCGATGATTGTTTTCTCGCAGAATTAGCAAGGATTAAGTCCTCGCTAAATGATTCATATATCATTCTAGCCAGGAATTAAATTTTAGCGAGGGGTTTATGCTCGCAAAGTCATCTCTATTTTTTGCGCCAAAATTTTGGCGCCCAAAATTAGCTACAACAAAAATATTTGTCGCTAAATTGTCGCAAAATTTTTTTTCCTACTAGCCCCTAAAAATATTTACGACAAAAATAATTTTTCGTCGCAATGTTGTCGCTAAATGGTACATTTAGCAACAAATTTTATTATCCTAGCTAATTTTCATCGCTATTCTGTATTTTTTTGTAGTGTCATGCATACATACTTTAAGTTTTAAAATTGCATAAAAATATTTTTAAGTCATAAATCATATTTTTAGTTAAAACTGGGTTCTGTTAGAAAATGGTTCAGAATTTGATTCGTTAGAAATTTGTGACATTAGAAATTGAATTAGAAATCTGGATAAATTTCTGAATGAAAATTTGTTTCGTACTACAGGATAAGATAACGGCTAGTTAGAGGCAGATTCGTCTGTTTTGTTCTCTAATGGTCATAAACGGCTAGTTTTGTATTTTCTCACTTCAAACCAAATTTTTGGATATAAATATATGTTGTTAGATCATTTAAAAGTTTAGAGAAAATATTGGAAAGATTTTCTAACTCTTAAGAGAAAGCTTATTTGTTTTAAATCTCACTTTCCATCTTTGTACTTCATCTTTATATATCATCCTCAATTGATTATAAATTTTATTGTAATTATTTGTGAGGAATCTTTATTGTGAAAGATTGTGAGTTGGGTTGGCTAGAACCTGAGAAAGAAATTCTAGTAAGTGTTTATATCTTTTATTTTGGAAAAAGATTGAAGGGTAGATATACATAAGATTGTATATTGGTTTTGACTCTTTCCCTTAAAAGAGTTAAGAGTTGGGAGAAAAGTTCAAAAGTGATTCTTGAGGAGTGGAGGTAGGCAGGTTGGCCGAACCACTATAAATTCTGTGTGTGCTATGATTTTCTGCTCTATTTTCTATCTTCTAAAATTTTATTTCATTAGAAATTTGGCCGAAAAATTTCAAGATACCCAATTCAACCCCCCTCTTAAGTGTCTTTTGTGACCTACAGTTTCTTCTTGTAATGTTTTACATGAGGAATTTCTTTATTAGTGATTTTTGAAATGCTACTCATACCTAACGCGTCACTGCCAATGGATAAGAACATCTGAGGTTCATTTTTGCCAAAGATTAGTCCATGACATATGATGGTATTTTGTCTTGAAATGGACAATATTTTCTAAAGTGGACAAAAATATTCCATATTTTCTAATTGATATTGATGTTTGACAATATTTTGTCTTGAAAATTAAAAATGCAAAGCCAAATCTATCATTTTCTTTCGCATGGAAAATTATGGAGCTTTGATTTTTCTAAACTCGCATCTCCATCGACTGACATTCTTGTCTCCAAATTTACATGATAATTATTTATTTCATGTACTAGTTAGTTACACATATTAACAAAACTATACTTGATTCACAAGACATAATGTTTAAACTCAGTTCATATAATTTCTTGCACCATAAAAATTTTAACATAATTATACCTTTTCAACATATACGATGATGATGTTATTGTTATTTATTATCAATACATGAATAAAATGGATTTTTCAGAATTTATATTTAATTCATTTTCTAAGCCAATCGAAATTCTAGGAATGGATGGAGACCGAAGGATTTCATTTTCTTCTTCAATTAATACAGTAGTTGACGACCTTCTATATAAAGGGTTTTATAAGTAGCTTTGTAATTGCAACTCAAAGATTTCATAAACAAGATTTGGGCATATGAAACAAGATTTGAGATTTGCAAATAATCAAGCAAATTTGGCACAAGAAAATTTTTTTAGTATTGGAGAGAGAGGTGTTCCAAGAAAATTTGATGGTGTAAAATTGATGAGAAAGCATATATATCAATAGTTGAAATTTGATGAGAAAATGCATCAAAAATAGAAATTTGATGAGAAAGTGCATCAAAAATTGAGTATTGATGAAAGAGTGCATCAAAAATAGAAGAGAAACTATTTTAAGAAAAAAGTAAAATAAAATGTGCATTGGAGATAAATGCTCAAATAAAACAATTAAATATGTATCATTTTGAATCAAGAGAGTATGTTGGAGAATTGATTCAAAATCATTATTTTTTATGTAGTAACTAAATTAGTGAATTTTATTTTAATATGTTTATATTATTTTTGTAAATTTTTATTTCGTTAGTGGAGTTAATGGATTAGTGGGGTTATGAGTTAATTGTTTAGTGGAATTACTAGGTTAGTGGCTTAAGTTTATAGTTTATATGTAAGCCTATAAATATGCATATGTAATTTGTTTTGTAGAAAGTTGGGAAATAAAATTTATATGTTCTTTATTCTAAGAATTTCCCCAAAATTCCAACATTCATTACGTATGATTCATATGATTCGACTCATTTATATTATTGGTAATTTTATATACACCCTAAAAATTGGTGTATTTTTAATTTATTGTCTCTTTATAAACATAATTGTTGTTTCTATGTTCCCTAATATTCAAACTTGTATATATTATAATTTTTAATATAATGCTGTAAACTTGTAAATCTTTTAATTAGTGTAAAATTATTTAATTTTAAATAAGAAAGTTGTTAAGTTGGTATCATTTCTAATTGTAATTAACTAAAGTAAAACTCTTTTTATTTTCTTTTCCAATTATTTTTGCTTCAAAGAAAAATTGAGAAGGGTGCGAAACTTTTTCTAAAGTTTCTTTTTGAAATATTGCTTTCCACGAGGAATTCCTTTATTAGTGATTTTTGAAATACTACTCATACCTAACGCGTCACTGCCAATCGATAAGAAAATCTAAGGTGCACTTTTTAGACATTTAGGTTCATTTTTGCTACAGATCAGTCCATGACATATGATGGTGTTTGGTCTTGAAATGGACAATATTTTCTAAAGTGGACGAAAATATTCCATATTTTCTAATTGATATTGATGTTTGACAATATTGTCTTGAAATTAACGAAAATGCAAAGCCAATTCTATCATTTTCTTTCGCATGGAAAATTATGGACATTTTATTTTTCTAAATTCACATCTCCATCGACTGACATTCTTGTCTCCAAATTTACATGATAATTATTTATTTCATGTACTAGTTACACATATTAACAAAACTATACTTGATTCAGAAGACATAATGTTTAAACTCAGTTCATATAATTTCTTGCACCATAAATATTTTAACATAATTATACCTTTTCAACATATACGATGATGATGTTATTGCTATTTATTATCAATACATGAATAAAATGGATTTTTCAGAATTTATATTTAATTCATTTTCTACGCCAATTGAAATTCTAGGATTGGATGGAGACCGAAGGATGTCATTTTCTTCTTCAATTAAAGCAGTAGTTGACGGCCTTCTATATAAAGGGTTTTATAAGTAGCTTTGTAATTGCAACTCAAAGATTTCATAAACATAACTCCCCTTGATTCCCAAGTAATGTATTTATTTCTTGAGAAACCAGTTCCCATGTTGTTCCTCTTCTTTTTCCTTATTATAATCATTCTGATTCCTCACCTGTTTGTTGTTTCCTTTTCTGTTCACAAAACTTCTTTTTCTGCTGTTAAAAATGAGGCAAGTGGCCTTTTGTGGTGGAAAGCTTCTCTTGACAATCAAAGCCAATCTATCTTATCTTCATGGGAACCAACCACCACTCCTTGCAATTGGTATGGCATTTCCTGCAACAAAGCTGGCAGTGTCACCAATATAAGCCTTTTCAATTCTTCTTTGGAAGGTACGCTTCACAGTCTAAGCTTCTCTTTCTTTCCAAATCTCATGGAGTTTAACCTTAGTCTCAACTCATTCCATGGGATTATTCCTTCACATATTTCCAACCTTTCAAAACTTTATATTCTTGACTTGTCAAATAACAATTTCAATGGTGCCATTCCGTGTTCTATAAGAAACTTGACAAATCTATCAATTCTTCATCTTTATCGTAACAAACTCTCTAGTTCAATACCAAAAGAAATAGGAATGTTGAGATCTATCATAAGCCTTATCTTATCATATAATAGTCTTAGTGGTGCAATTCCAAGTTCTGTAGGCAACTTGACTAACTTATCCAATCTTTATCTTAATGACAATCAACTTTCTAATTCAATACCTCCAGAAATTGGAATGTTGATATCTGTAATAGATCTTCATTTGTCAAATAATTATCTCATTGGTGTAATTCCAAGCTCTCTAGGCAACTTAACAAATATCTCAATTCTTATTCTTTCATGCAATCAACTCTCTGGGTCAATACCTCAAGAAATTGGCATGCTGGAATCTGTCACAAACCTTGACATGTCAAATAATACCCTAAGTGGTGCCATTCCATACTCTATAGGCAACTTGATAAACCTATCAAATCTTTGTCTTGGTGTCAACCAACTTTCAGGTTCAATACCTCGAGAAATCGGAAATATGACATCACTTGTTCAATTGACCTTGAATTTGAATAAATTTACTGGGACCCTTGAATCTCAATTGAACAACATAACTCACTTAGAGAAATTGCAGATCTATTCAAACAAGTTTAATGGACACTTGCCACAAGACATATGCCTTGGTGGAGAACTTCGATATTTTGCTGCGGATGATAATTATTTTGGTGGTCCTTTGCCAAAAAGCCTTATTAACTGTAGTAGCTTGCTAAGACTTCATCTTCAAAACAATCATCTCATGGGAAATATATCTGATGCATTTGGCATGCATCCACACTTGAGTTTCATAAATTTAAATGATAATAAATTTTATGGTAAGCTTTCTTTGAATTGGAAAAATTTCGGCAATTTGTCAGCATTTCGAATCTCCAACAATAATATATCTGGCACAATACCGGCTGAAATCGGAAAGGCACCAAAGTTACAATTGATAGATCTCTCATCCAACAAGCTTGTAGGGGTCATTCCTGAGGAATTGGGGAAGCTAAGGTTGGTTGAACTTTACCTTGGTGGTAACAAGCTCTCAGGTGGCATTCCTAACAAAATAGTAAAGCTATCTACTCTTCGTCGCCTTAACCTTGCAGCAAACAGTCTAAGTGGAGCGATTTCAAAGCAGATTGGAGAGTGCTCCGAATTATTGTTCTTGAATCTCAGCAGGAACAAGTTGGCAAAGAGTATTCCATCACAATTATGCAACCTACACTATTTAGAAGATCTTGATCTTAGTCAAAATTTTCTGACTGCAATCCCACAACAGTTTGGAGAGTTGCAAAGACTAGAAAGATTGAACCTTTCCCACAACCGATTATCAGGCTCAATTCCAACAAGTTTCAATAATTTGTTAAGCTTGACAAAAGTGGACATATCATACAATGAATTGGAGGGTCAAATTCCCAACATTAAAACTTTTCATGAGGCTTCATTTGAAGTACTTCGAAACAATAAGAACCTATGTGGCAATAATACAATGCTTAAGATATGCATTTTCCATAGAACGGGAAACAAAGTAAGCATCATAATTCTTCTTCCTCTCTTAGGTGGTTTGTTGCTTTTGTTTGTCTTAATTGGAGGTTTCTTTATTCTCTATCGAAGAATAAGAAATAAGAAAGTTCGGTTCAATCGTGAAGCTAATTATGCGATTTGGGGCCATGATCCTAATTTTCAGTATGAAAGCATTATTCAGGCGACAGAAGAATTCAATTCAAAGTATTGCATTGGGGAAGGAGGGTATGGGATTGTGTACAAAGCTATGGTATCACCAGGTCGAGTGGTTGCTGTGAAGAAGCTTCACCAATCCTGTACTGATTTGAAAGCATTTACAAGTGAGATTACCACATTAACAAATATTCGTCATCGAAACATTGTGAAATTACTCGGGTTTTGTCCGCATCCAAAACACACATTTTTGATTTATGACTTCATTGAAAGAGGAAGTTTGAAAAAGGCATTAAGTGACACAGAAGCAGCAATGGAGTTGGATTGGATCAAAAGGATAAATGTAATAGAAGGAATAGCTAATGCATTATCATATATGCACTATGATTGCTCTCCTCCAATTATTCATCGAGATATTACCAGTAATAACATCTTGTTGGATTTAGAATATGAGGCCCATGTTTCCGACTTCGGCACAGCTAGGCTATTGGTTCCTGACTCGTCAAATTGGACGTCATTTGCAGGCACATTTGAATACACTGCTCCAGGTGCAATACCTTGATTTCACTTGTATTTGAATTACATTAGTGACAATTCTATCCTTGACCGATTTTTTATTTTTTGAGTAATCTATAATGATTGATAAATTATTAACATTTTTTTTTAGAGCTGGCATACACGATGAAAGTGAATGAAAAATGCGATGTCTATAGTTTTGGAATCGTGACACTTGAAATTATAATGGGAATCCATCCTCGAGATCTCATCTTGTCTTTTCCATCTTCATCTTCATCTTGTCCACCAATTGGCCAACATACATTGCTGAAGGATGTGATTGATCAACGGCTCCAACTTCCTCATGATAAAATAGCAGAAGGAGTAGTGAATGCAGTAAAACTGGCCTTTGCATGTTTGAGTGGCACTCCTCAATTTCGGCCAACAATGAGACAGATTTGTTCACAGCTACTAGTAGCCAAATGGCTTCCTTTGTCAAAACCATTTTCAGCGGTTAAATTGGAAGAAATTTCTGTTTATGAAACTGTCACTGGCTAAAATTTCATGAAAACATTGTTGTATAATTTGGTATCACTCTTTATGTTTCAATAGTTTCGTCTCCACCTTGTAATTCTATCATAAGCTTCTTTATTTTGATCAAAATTTCAATGCAGTGCTATTTAAATCTTCATTGCCAATTTCCTACTAAGCTTAGCTTTATTAAGCTCAGCGTTTGATTTTCTAGATAGGGTCTAACATATTTGAGAAGCTACATTAGTAGTAATTGCATTTGCTTTTCCATGATAGTTTTTAAAAATTGACTCAAAAATAATTAGGCCAAGGCAGCTAGGGCCGTTTTCGAAAGAAATTCTGAAGTAGTACAATAAATAGCTAGTCATTTAGCAATAAGACAGTAACAGTGTTGTACCAAGTCAAATCAAGCCAAGTTGTTTTCGGCTTTTAATCTTTCAAATATATTTTGTCTCAAGTGCCTCCAATTTGTTGCTGTGAACATTGGGGCAGAACAATGAATTGTTGGAAAGAATCTCACATTGAATAATTAAAGGAAATGACAAAGAGCTACAATTATCTGCATCCATACAAATTTAACATCATTCATCTTACTAATTTACTTCTCTGATTTGAAAGGAGCAAATTGAAAGAATGGCACGTTCTGCAAATCAAAGGCATAATGTGATAAATGCACGTGACAAATCAAAAATATAAATTGATGCATTGAGTTCAAGCTGAACCAAGATGGATCGAGTTCGGGCCACCATAAATTAAATTTGAAATTTTTTTTTCTGCACAAGCATACATAAATAAAATTGAGGCCTACTTTGGGCTTGCTAGGTTCGGATTGGGATGGTGATAAAGATACAATTTTCAGAATTTTGACATAATATCTTTTCCATTTTTAATTGTTTTTGTACTTAATTTCAGGCTATTAATTTCATAATTATATTTTAGGTACAAAATAAAGGATTTGGTGAAGATTGAATCAAAATCAAGGAAATTGCAGATTTATAGGAGCAGAAGATAAGATTGGTTGATCTGATTTTGGATGGGATTTATTTGTATTCAAATAAAACCGAATTAAAGGGATTTATTTTTTTTCCGTGTCTGTTGAGGGCTGGACTCTGTTCAGCTAGACTCTGTCCCTATAAAAAGCAGGGGCTGTCACTAGATTTTGCAGAGTTTTTCTTAATTTCTCTCTTTATTTCTTTGTTTCTGTTTGAAGCCATGAGTGGCTAAAATACTTGTTCTAGTTAAGATTATCAAAGTTTAAAATTGTGAGAATTGTTCTTCAATTGTTTTTCTCTTCTTAAATGTTTGAATATTTTCTATATTATTGAGATTTTATTTGGTTTAAATAGTGACGTCTTATTTATACCAAATAAATATCTCTATTTGGATCTTTAAACCCATTCATGTTTATTAGATTCAATAGAGTAGAAAACCAATGCATTCGATGAAATTAAATTGTTGGAATTGCATTTGTGAAAATATTCAATCCACCTTAAATAGTCCAATTCAAGTATTATTGGGTGTAAATGGTGGCTCTTCTAATTTTTAAAGCTGTTTACGATCTAAATTCTAAAAGCTAATTTAAGATTGGTTGGTA
Source organism: Excoecaria agallocha (assembly GCA_037975025.1). Taxonomy (NCBI): domain Eukaryota; kingdom Viridiplantae; phylum Streptophyta; class Magnoliopsida; order Malpighiales; family Euphorbiaceae; genus Excoecaria; species Excoecaria agallocha. The sequence continues at coordinate 1,114,965 of CM075821.1, forward strand.
AACAAGATTTATTTGTGGATCAATTTTCATTTAAATTGCAATTAAGGAAAAACAGAGTATTAGAGCTTATTAATACTCATAACCATTTCATTTGAATACTTAGATATATCTTGGCTGAAAATTCAATCATCATTTTCCTTACATTATAATTTTCATTTTTTGCTTTGTTTTTTTTTTTTTTTTACGAAATTGTTTAATCACAAAATTCCTCTTTTTATTATTTCATAAATTCGGATTTTATAATCAGTCCCTGAGGATTTCGACCCTACTCATTATTTCTATAAAATTAAAATTTTCAAGAGTGGAAAACTATTTTGTTGGTTTCGACACCTAATAGATGGATCAAGTTCAGCCGAACCAGGATGAATTGGATTCTGGCCAGATTGGATTAGGGTCAGATCGATTTTTTGCCTGGATGGTTTGGGATCAGGCTGGGCATGCTTGATATAAAAAAAAAAATTGTAGTTGGTATGAATTTAAAAAATTTATATTTTTATTTGATAGGTATATGAATTTTTTTATAAAATTTAAAATAATTAAAATTGTATACATTTATTTGGTTCAATTTAGGTTAACAGATTATTATTGAATTGAAGTTAAATTTTAATTTTAAAAAATCCACACTAATAGATTAAATTTAAAATAATGCATCCCACACTAATAGGTAAGCAACGACCATTTTGAAAAAAAAAGTTTAACTACTCATGAGCATGAACAAATTGCAAAATAAAATTGAAAACTAGATGAAAAATCTCCTGTTACAAAGCTACGCAGAGGGAGAAGATGATCTGCTACTCTCCTCTTCCTCCTTCCCTATCTAAAATTAAGGAAAGTAGTTTTTATCCTACCCAAACTAATAAAATAAAAAATATATTAAATATAATCCAAACTTTCTAAAATTATTGCTTTCTATTCCTTGAAATATAGGCTAAAAATCCTCAAAGTTTAGCTAGAACTCCTTTGGCGGTTAGGTCAATTCACACGCATCAGATCTGCTAAAGAAACCTGCCCATTTGTCTTGCCTTGGACTTGGGGAAGGCAAAAACTTCCCCTTACGTCTTAGCCTTGGGCAAGGCGAACGCTTATTTCTATCCAGATTCAACTATTTACTTTCAAACTGTCCAAAATTTTTTTATCTATTTTTAATCAGCTCTAGTTAATCACAAATTGCTTCATATTCATCAATTAATTTCTGTAATGGTCAAAATCACAAAAACAAGTAAAAAAACTTTCGATTTGACTAAAAATCAATGCATAAAAATAAGTGAAAATAAAGTAATATCAACCAAATTTAACTAGTTATCAATCAGACTGACACATGACATATTTTCTATGCGCTTGAATGATGTGCTTGCCTACATATGAGGTCCTACGTTGAGTTAAAGTGATAGCATGAATCTCGGTGGTGATATTCGATGCTTTCAAGGTTAATTTTCCAGCTGATTTTTCAGGATAGTTTTTTAAAGTGGAGTTATTTTTTTATTACAAAATATTTTATTATTGTTACTAATATGTTATTTTGGTATAAATTCGATAAGATAAAATTAACATTTATTTTTCCTAACCATGCAGACTAGACATTAGATTACACATTTAAGAGTGACTTAGTCTTCAGATTAGACATTAGATAACATTTAAGAGTGACTTAGTCTTTAAAAAAAATAAGACTTTAAATAAAAGAATAATAACAATCGTGTAAATATTGATGTCCCACATCCATATTCGTGGAGAAAATGAGGGGAAAGAGCCAATTATATTGTTCCATTTTGCTTGAACTTAATGGAAAATTATGGAGTTTTGAATGTTCTAAAGTCACATCTACATCAAAATAATGCCTCTGAGTTTTTTTTTTTCTCCTCAAGAAAAGGAAAATGAAATGACAAAATGATTTGAAAATTATATGATATTATATATAACAGAATTTAATCATAATGATATTGATGTATTAATATAATTATTTTTTTTGATGCACTATAATTATAGATATATATCAACAAAACTATAGCTGATTCACATAACGTTTAGACTGGGTTCATATAATATCTTGCAGCATAAATATTTTAACATAATTATAGCTTTAATTTTTGTATTTTTTTAATTTTTTGTGTTTTTTTTTAAGTTTGTCTATAATAATTTTCAGATTAATATAGATCTAAATTCTGATTTTTATTTGTTGTTTTTAATGTGTGTTTGAATTTTTTTTATATTTTTGTTCCATAAATTCAAATATGAAATTTTTAATTTTAGATTTAATTTTTGTGTTTTCCATATCTTAAATGTTTTTTCATAGATTTGATTTGTTTAGCTAATATTAAATGCAATTCAAGTTTTTGTTATACGAGTTTGTCCTCTCAATGAGTAAATTGTTGTATTTCTAGATGAAAGTTTTTGCCCTTTTTTAATGAAACGTGTCATACAAGGTGGTTCGGCATTCCACCTATAAACAAAAGATGAACTGAAATTCCTGTTAAAAACCATATTGCCACAACATTTTACTATTATTTACTGTTTTCGTTAAAAAAATAAAAAATATACTCCAATAATTTCATTAATTTCATACATATTATATTTTTATTGAAAGAGAGTGGACAAAGATATATTTAATTAGACAAACTAAAAACCTATTTTATTTGTGTCAAAAAAAACCTATTTTATTTAATTAAACCGACACGCAGAATAATAGCCAAAAGGGTCAAAAAGAATATTGAACTCAAACCAAATTATATAATAAGAAAAAGACACAAAATAAACAAATTACCAGAAAAAAAAATGCTATTGAATAGTCTCTGAATTACACTATATATATATATATATATATATATATATATATATATATATATATATATATATATATATATATATATATATATATATATATATATATATATATATAAGATGGTGAACATGAGAATTCCCCGGACTTAGATTATTAAGGTCAACTGCAAGTCTATGAGAGATTCATTTGTGAACCAAAGATGCCAATTGATTTTTCAAAAGATATATATACATATAGTTTATAAATTATAGAGAGAGAGAGATACAATTTTATTTGGGGTTTCATTAAATGATGTGTAGTAAATTCCAGAATTTAATTGGGCTTTCTCTCGTAACATAACTCATGATCTTGTTTTCCTATAATTAGTTGGGGTGTGTCGCAGATAATGGGGATGATAAAGAATAGCAGTACTGTAGTGTAGTGGTGGTGGTTTGGTGTGAAACACTTAATTTTATCTGTAGGGCCTTTAATGTTTAACGCGGTCTGAAGAAGTTTCCAATCGCGAAATGTCTCTGCAGTTTCTTGGCTTTGCGCTGCTGCTTTGACGTCTCCGTTTGTTTTTTTTTTTTTTTGGATTTATTTAGTTAATGCATGCGTGTGTTTTTCTTTTCTCCTGGGTATTTCTTGACTTGAGTTTTGATTTTATTTGCGAAACTCCATTGATCAATTGCTAGCTGAGAGATAGAAAATTGGGCAAAATTTATTTTATTAATATAAAATAATGTCTGTGTAGACTGTGTCATATATATATATATCATTTTATTGTAATTATAAGGTTCAATTTAGAATGACTGTATGACAAAATTGAAAAACAAGTCCAACTATGCACTAATTACTAATTAGACACAGAAAATAAACTCGAAAAAATTGTGCAAATTTATGGAAAAATATTTCAGCAAATCTTAGGAGTACTTCCCTATATGGGTAGGGCTATTGACTTAATTCTTGGGAGCGAAAACACTTTTTTTTTCTTTTCCAATTACTGTTGTTTCAAAAAGAATTTTGGAAAGTTACACGGTATGATTGAAATTGACTTATAACATTTATTATTTTCTTTTCTTTTCCCGTGCTAGTTGTTTTTAAAATAGAATTTTATATCTTTAAATTAAAATAATAATAAATCAAGCTAAACGTGTAGCATGGCAAAGAAAAAGAGGGTGCGAAACTTTTTCTAAAGTGTCTTTAATTAAAATAGATCAAAATAGATCAAGCTCCACGTATAGCATGGAAAAGAAAAAGAAGCATCAAGACAATACCACTGCTGTACCAAGTCAAGTCAAGCCAAGCCAAGTTGTTTTCTACTTATAATCTTTCAAAACAATTTTGTCGCAAGTGCTTCCAAGTGGGTGCCGTGAACATTAGGGCAGAACAATAATGATTCATTTTACTAATTTACTCTGATTTGAAAGGAACAAATTGAAAGAATGTAAATAATTTTTCGACTATTGTGGCTTTATTAATACGAAACTGCATTAAATTGCTAACTGAGGCATAGAAAATTGGGCAGAAATTATTTTATTAATACGAAATAATGGCTGTGTTATATAAATTACAAGAAAAAAATAGCTATTGAATAGTCTATGAATTGCATATATATATATATATATATATATCTGTGTGTGTGTGTAGAACAAAAATTAATTACCGATTAATAAAACCAAATAAAAAAACTAGTTTTAAATTTGTTGAAAGTAAAGCATTGCAAGTGAACCAGAGAAGATAAATAAATTTTGTAATTAGCAATGCCACGAATGTAAGATGGTGAACATGAGAATTCCACTGACTTAGATTGTTAGAGATTATTAAGGTCAACTGCAAGTCTATGAGACATTCATTTGTGAACCAAAGATGCCAATTGTTTTTTCAAAAGATATATATATATATATATATATATATATATATAGTTTATAAATTATAGAGAGAGAGAGAGAGATACAATTTTATTTGGGGTTTCATTAAATGATGTGTAGTAAATTCCAGAATTTAATTGGGCTTTCTCTCGTAACATAACTCATGATCTTGTTTTCCTATAATTAGCTGGGGTGTTTCGCAGATAATGGGGATGATAAAGAATAGCAGTACTGTAGTGTAGTGGTGGTGGTGTGATGTGAAACACTTACTTTTATTATAATTTATTTGTAGGGTCTTTAATGTTTAACGCGACGTAAAGAATTTTCCAATCACGAAATGTCTCTGCAGTTTCTTGGCTTTGGTTTGTTTTTGGATTTATTTAGTTAATGCATGTGTGTGTGTGTTTGTTTTTCTTTTCTTCTGGGTATTTCTTGACTTGAGTTTTGATTTTATTTGCGAAATTCCATTGATCAATTGCTAGATGAGAGATAGAAAATTGGGCAAAAATTATTTTATTAATATAAAATAATGTCTGCGTTATTTTTTTTAATATATAAATCATTTTATTGTAATTATAAAGTTCAATTTAGAATGACTATATGACAAAATGAAGAACAAGTCCAACTGTGCACTAATTAGACACAGAAAATAAACTCGAAAATTAAGCAAATTTATGGAAAAATATTTCAGTAAATCCTAGGAGTACTCCTCTATATTGGTAGGGCTCTTGACTTAATTCTTGGGAGTGAAACACTTTTTCTTTTCTTTTCTTTTCCAATTATTGTTGTTTCACAAAGAATTTTGGAAAGTTACTTATATTATGATTGAAATTGAATTATAACAAATTGGCAACGCCGTGAGTGTAAAATAGTTAACATATGAATTCTTTTTACTATTAGACATTATTGACGTCAACTGCATAAGATCTAAAGTGGATTTTTTTGAACTTATATTAATTTCATGATTTTAACATTTGCCGTATATATATATGAGATTGCACATCTTGAGTGACTCATTTTTCCATGCCATGTGTGATTTTTCGAGTTTTTAAACTTATTATAGATGAAAGGATAATTCAATAATTATATGTAATATACTAGTTATAGTTATTCAACAAGCATCTCTAACCAATATTCCCTTATTAATCAATATTCCATTTAGCAAATAACCCTAAAAACTAGAAAGACGCAGTCCTAACCAAAAAAACTGCTAGCGAAATTCATTTAGAATAAATTTCACAACTTCCATAATACAACCCAAGGATTCTAATACTCTTGAAATTATATAATTTACCACTTGTGTTAATTCAATTAAACAATTACGAATTTAATCTCATTATTAACTAATTGTATGTCAACCTATTAAATGATCAACGACTTCTTATTGGGCAAATAAAATATTAACAATCGAGATGGAATTTTTTAAGAATCACAGAAAAGCATATGAATATAACAATAGTTGAAGAAATAAGAATAAACAAATCAAATCTCACAAACCATGAAGAAACTTTGACTTTAAATTAATCTTGAACTGAAAATAAATATTTAGCCACGCATCACCAAGAACAAAAGGGAAAGAGAAATAGAGCTAAACTGAATACAGCTACTAGAGAGAAGAAAAGGTTCTATTTAGAGAAAATTCTAAATTAAAGGAGATATTCCTAATCTAGATAATTAAGAAAAAATAAAATTAGAAATTAAATACAATCCAAATACTCTTAATAATTGTCGTCTAATCCCTATATAATCTCATAAATATCCTCCAAAAGTATTCTGCAATATCTCCAGTGGCTAGGTCAAATTTGCACGCAAAACATAATTTCCAACTTAATTTTGTATTGTCTAATTTAAAATTACTCAAAGCTATTATTTCAATTAGATCCAAAATACTCATATTTCACTAATCAAGTCCAGTAATGGTCAAAATCACATAAACAATTAAAAAGCATAGCTGGATTTAAAATGGACTAGAGTCTAGAAGTTTATATAAAACTCCTTGACCACGTATTACATGGGTTATTATCAGTTAGGAATGACTTGGACTTTGATGATCCGATTATAAATTTTTTAGTCTACATGTATGATTTGAAACGTTAGATGCATTTTTTTTACTATTTTTCTTCTATTTTCTTTACTTTTAACATAAAATGTTTTCCATATTATTATTATTTTTTATCTGAATATTAGATTTTATATTTTATTAACACAAAGAAAAAGATTTTAAATGTTATGAAAATTTTTATGGATTCATTTAAATACCTGTGCAAAAAAATATATAAAAAAAATTATCTTGAAAGTATAGAAAATAAAATAAAATAAAAAATAGGGGTATTTATCTTATATTAAATTCATGCGATTTAAGATTAATAAAGGAAAGTTATTTAAGATTTTAATAACTTTATTGCTTGAGTGTTTTTCTTGAGGTTTTACTCGATTTTTTATTTTTAAATCAGGTTCATGTGATTCAAATCAATTTTAAATTAACATATATTAAAATGAAAATTTTAAGTAATGAGAAACACTTCTTCTTTTCTTTTCCAATTATTTTTGTTTCAAAAAGAATTTTGGAAAGTTACATGAAATTGAATTATAACATTTATTATTTTCTTTTCTTTTCCTGGGATAGTTTTTTTTTTAAATAGAATTTTATATCTTTAAATAAAAATAATAATAAATCAAGCTAAACGTGTAGCATGGCAAAGAAAAAGAAGGGTGCGAAACTTTTTCTAAAGTGTCTTTAATTAAAACAGATCAAAATAGATCCAGCTATACGTATAGCTGTTTTGTACCGAGTCAAGTGAAGCCAAGCTGTTTTTTACTTCTAATCTTTCAAATCAATTCTGTCTCGAGTGCTTCCAAGTTGGTGCCGTGAACATTGGGGGAGAACAGTAATGATTCATTTTCTGCAATCAAAGGCATAATGTGATCAATGGATGTGACAATTTCATATTATGAATATTGATTGATTCTTATAATTAATAATTATCTAGGAACTTAGCGGAATATTCATCATTGATCAAGGAATTGGTATAAATATAATTTATAAAATTTATAGTGTGTACATATGAATCATTTTTTGTTTCAACAAATTGGCAACGCGTTGAGTGTAAAATGGTTAACATATAAATTCTTTTGACTATGAGACATTATTGACGTTAACTGCATAAAATCTAAAGTGGATTTTTTTGAACTTATATTAATTTCATGATTTTAACATTTGCGGTATATATATATATGAGATTGCACATCTAAAGTGACTCAGTCGTCCATACCATGTGTGATGTTTCTAGTTTTTAAACTGATTATTGATGAAAGGATAATTCAATAATTCTAGGTAATAGACTAGTTATAGTTATTGGATAAGCATCTCTAATCAATATTTTCTTATTGATGGATTAAATAAAATAAAGTACTATATAAAATTCCTATTTAGCAAATAATCCTAAACAAGCATCAGGATTCAATCCACTAACAACATTAAAAACTAGAAAGACGCAGTCCTAGCCAACAAAAAAACTAGCGATATTCATTCAGACTAAATTGTACAATTTCCATAATACAACTCAGGAATTATAACACTCTTGAGATTATATTGTTTACCATTTGTGTTAATTCAATTAATCGATTATGAATTTAATCTCATTATTAACTAATTGTATGTCAACCTATTAAATTTTATTTTTTCTAATCATGCAAACTGGACATCAGATTGCACATTTAAGAGTGACTTAGTCTTTAAAAAATTTAAAACTTTAAATGAAAAAATAATAAGAAATCGTGTAAATATTGATGTCCCACATCCATATTCGTGGAGAAGATGACGGGAAAGAGCCAATTCTATCGTCCCATTTTGCTTGGACTTAATGGAAAATTATGGAGTCTTGAATTCTCTAAACTTACATCTACATCAAAATCATGTTTTGTCTAGAGTGACTCAGTCGTCCATGCCACGTGATGATGTTTTGTCTTGAAATTGGTGTCAAAATCAGCAAAGATAAATATTTACTCTTAACTAAGACTAACTTGTAACAGTGATAAGTAGGATCCAATATGCAGGGATTAGTAGAGTTTCAATTCTTTAAATAATTAAAAACTTAACAAACTAAAAATAAATATGGAGGTTTTATAATAGAATTAAAATAAAGCAAGCAAATAATTAAATGAGATGAGATCAGTATAAATAAATTCCAGCCAAATTAGTTTGCAGTACAAAATTCTTTAAACTGATCATAGATGAAATAATAATTCAATAATTTTATGTAATAGACTAGCTATAGTTATTGAACAAGCATCTATAACCAATATTCCCTTATCAATGGATTAAATAAAATAAAGTATTGTACAAAATTCCTATTTAGCAAATAACCCTTAACAAGCATCAGGATTTAATTCGCTAACAACATTAAATCAGGTTCATGTGATTCAAATCAATTTTAAATTAACATATATTAAAATGAACCTGATTTTTATAATTTTATTGTTTGAGTGTTTTCCTTGAGGTTTTACTCGATTTCTTTTTTTTTTTTTTAAATCAGGTTCATGTGATTCAAATCAATTTTAAATTAACATATATTAAAATGAAAATTTTAAGTAATGAGCACTTTTCCCCTTGTCCATTGTTGCTCTACTCTTTTTATAAGTAATGAGCACTTTTCTCCTTCTTAAATTAATTATAATATTTTGAAAATTGAAAAGAAAAAAAATCAAATATTCTTTGGTAATGTAGTATTTCTCTAACAAATGTTATTAACATTTCTTTTCCAAAATTCTTATTTATAATTATATTTCTAATTTATCAAATTTATTTTAATGTAGTAATAAATTAATTGTGAATTTTTCATTAAACTTTAATTTAGTATTAATAGTCTTATTGTGAATTTTTAATTTTATTTGGGTACTTTTTGACTAATTCGTTATTAATTATTTATAACAGGGAATCACTTGTAATTTAAATAATTGAAAGTTTGATTACTTTTCTAATTGACCAAAGTTCGAATCTCAATCTTTGCCGCCCAAAAATGCATAATAAAAAAAATATTTATATAATAAATTAATCGTATATACAAAAATTATAAAATTGAGAGGAAAAGTTAAAAAACTTTATCTCATTTCCATCACTCATATATTAAAATAGTCAGAGCTGTGTGCCTATGTCCAATTGCTTCTTTATTTTAATTCAACTCCCAAAAGTATAAAGAAAAAGAAAAAAGAATTCTCTTCATCTCCTCCAATATCTCTGCAATTTGTGGCTTTATTAATACGAAACTCCAGTCAATTGCTAACTGAGAGATAGAAAATTGGGCAGAAATTATTTTATTAATACGAAATAATGACTGTATAAAATTAAATTGACTATAATTATATGAAAAATTTGAAAAATAAGCCCACCTGTGCACTAATTAGACAGAAAAAAAAAGAATAGTCAAAATAAACTCAAAAAAATTATGCAAATTTATGGAAAAATATTTCAGCAAATCCTACGGAGTAGTCCTCTAAATGGGTAGGGCTCTCTGATGTTATGGGTATGGACTTAATTTTTGGGAGTTTTGATTTTTCAAAATTACATCTCTACCAAATTATTGTGTTCCTAAGTTTTTTCAATTAAACATTTTTTCCTCTTCTTTGGGCTTTTAAAATAAATTTATGTATAGTTTTTTGTAGGGATGAGCATGGTTAACAGAAAAATCGATCCGAAATCGAATCGATTTTTAAATTAATCAAATCGAAATTTTAGGTTTATGGTTATTACTTTAAAAATCGGTGGTTAACCAATCCGAAACCGAATATTTATATATTTTATGAATTATATTTTAAATTTTACACTTATATTTTTTAATTTTTGTGTAATTTATAAATATTATGATATATAATTTTGTAAAATATATATTTTTAGTAAATAAATATTAAAATTATGTACATAATTAGCATTCTATTTTTAGTTTTATATTGAATATTTTTAATTTTTATAATTAATTATGGAAATTTTATATTTATTTTCATTATTTTAATGGATATTGTATTTAATTTATATTTTTTTATTGTTAAAGCATTTTTAACTATTAAAAATAATATTATAAATTGTATAATTTAATAAATTTATATATTAAAATTTTTTAGTGGTTAACCGATAAATCGATCCAAAAAACCGAGTTAAAAATCAAAACCGATATAGTGGTTAACCGATGGTAATATAAGGGTCTAAAAAAATTGTTAATGGACCGGTTAGCCGGTCCATGCTCATCCCTAATTTGTTGTATTGTTTTTCTTTCCCTTCCTGAATAATAATAAAAAAAACAACATATATATGTGTTATGAATTAAAATTCAGATGACAAATTATCAAAGGAATGCAATATTAAGTATTCTTGATTAGTAATAAATAAAAGATTAAAAACTTAAAAGAATACTAATTTCGGCAATTGGAAGGTTATTTGGACTAAGAATAAAAAAAAAATTATCGTATTTGAAAAAAAAAAATAATGACTACTCGTACCTAACTATTTGCGTACATTTCTGCCAGTTTCCTTCTAAGCTTAGTTTTATTAGGCTGAGCATTTGATTTTCTAGATTTGAGAAAAGCCTCTGAAGTAGTTATTGCATTTGCTGTTCCATGAATCATAAATAATTAGGCCAACGCACCAAGGCCCACGTTGTACTGTAACTAGCTAGACATTTAGCATTAAGACGATACCATTGTTGGACCAAGTCAAGTCAAGCCACGTTTTTTCCTACTGATATATTATATATATAATTTCCTTTTGCATGGAAAATCATGGAGCTTTGATTTTTCTAAACTTACATCTCCATCAACTGATATTATATATATAGCAGAATTCATTTTATATAATAATTCATTTTCTAAGCCAATCAAAATTCTAGGATCCAGGTTTGTTGGATGGAGACCGATGGATTTCATTTTCTTCTTCAATTAAAGCAGTAGTTGATGACCTTCTATATAAAGGGTTTTATAAGTAGCTTTGTAATTACAACTCGAATATTTCATAAACACAACTCCCCTTGATTCCCAAGTAAGGTATTTATTTCTTGAGAAACTAGTTTCCATGTCGTCCCTCTTCTTTTTCCTTATTATAATTATTCTAATTCCTCATCTGTTTGTTGCTTCCTTTGCTGTACACAAAACTTCTTTGTCTGCTGTTAAAAAGGAGGCAAGTGGTCTTTTGCGGTGGAAAGCCTCTCTTGACAATCAAAGCCAATCTATCTTATCTTCATGGGAACCAACCACCACTCCTTGCAATTGGTATGGCATTTCCTGCAACAAAGCTGGCAGTGTCACCAATATAAGCCTTTTCAATTCTTCTTTGAAAGGTATGCTTCACAGTCTAAACTTCTCTTTCTTTCCAAATCTAGAGGTGTTTAACCTTAGTCTCAACTCATTCTATGGGATTATTCCTTCACATATTTCTTTCCTCTCAAAACTTGATATTCTTGACTTGTCAAATAACAATATCAGTGGTGCCATTCCGTGTTCTATAGGAAACTTGACAAACCTATCTATTTTTTATCTTCATCGCAACCAACTCTCTAGCTCAATACCGAAAGAAATAGGAATGTTGAGATCCATTACAAACCTTAGCTTGTCATTTAATAATCTTGGTGGTGCAATTCCAAGTTCTGTAGGCAACTTGACTAACCTATCCTTTCTTTATCTTGGTGGCAATCAACTTTCTAGTTCAATACCTGTAGAAATTGGAATGTTGAGATCTATCACATATCTTGACTTGGCATATAACAATCTCAGCGGTGCAATTCCAAGTTCTGTAGGCAACTTGACTAACTTATCCATTCTTTATCTCCATCACAACAAACTCTCTAGTTCAATACCTCGAGAAATTGAAATGTTGAGACCTATTATAGATCTTCAGTTGTCAAATAACTATCTCATTGGTGCAATTTCAAGCTCTTTGGGCAACTTAACAAACTTATCCATTCTTTTCCTTTTTAGAAACCAACTCTCTGGTTTAATACCTCAAGAAATTGGAACATTGGGATCTATCACAAACCTTGACTTGTCATATAATAATCTCATTGGTGCAATTCCAAGTTCTGTAGGCAACTTGACTAACTTATCTATTCTTTATCTCCATCACAACAAACTCTCTAGTTCAATACCGAAAGAAATTGGAATGTTGAGATCTGTCACAAACCTTAGCTTGTCATATAATAATCTCAGTGGTGCAATTCCAAGTTCTGTAGGCAACTTGACAAACTTATCCATTCTTTATCTCCATAACAACCAACTCTCTAGTTCAATACCCAAAGAAATTGGAATGTTGAGATCTATTAAAGATCTTGAGTTGTCATATAATAATCTTTCTGGTACAATTTCAAGCTCTTTTTCCAACTTGAAAAAATCACTTGTTAATCTTTTCTTGGGTTTCAATAGTCTTAATGGAGCCGTTCATGCTCAGTTGAACAACCTCACACACCTACAGACATTGGAACTTTGTTCAAATAAGTTCAGTGGCCATTTGCCACAAGACATATGCCTTGGTGGGAAACTTCAATTTTTTTCTATTTTTGACAATTATTTTAGTGGTCATATGCCAAAAAGCCTGAGAAACTGTAGTGGTTTGCTGAGAATTCGTTTTGAAAGAAATCAACTTACAGGAAATATATCTAAAGCCTTTGGCATGCATCCACACCTTAGTTACATAGATTTAAGTGATAACAAATTTTATGGCGAGCTTTTATGGAAATGGGAAAATTTTTTTAATTTGTCAACTTTAAAAATCTCCAAGAATAATATCTCTGGCACAATTCCCGTTGAAATCAACAAGGCGTCTAAATTGCAACTTATAGACCTCTCATCCAATCAGCTTGTAGGGACCATTCCGAAAGAATTGGGAAAGCTAAGGTTGCTTGAATTAACTCTTAACGAGAACAAGCTTTCAGGTGGCCTTCCTAAAGAAATAGGAATGCTATCCAATCTAGAACGCCTCAACCTAGCAGCAAATAATCTAAATGGAGCAATCCCAGAGCACTTGGAGAGTGCTTAGGACTATTGTTCCTGAATCTCAGCAGGAACAAATTGACAAAAAGGATTCCATCACAATTGAGCAGCTTGCGCTCTTTAGAAGATCTGATCTAAGTCGCAATTTGCTAGTAGATGAGATCCCGCAATAGTTTGAAGAGTTGTATCGATTAGAGAGCTTGAACCTTTCCCACAATTTTCTGTCGGGCTTAATTCCAGAAAGTTTCAATAATTTGTTAAGCTTGACAAAAGTGGACATATCATACAATGAATTGGAGGGCCAAATTCCCAACATTAAAGCTTTTCGTGAGGCTCCATTTGAAGCACTTAGAAATAATAAGGACCTATGTGGCAATAATACAATGCTTAAGGTATGCGTTTTCCATAGAACGGGAAACAAAGTAGGCACCATAGTTTTTCTTTCTCTCTTGGGTGGTTTGTTGTTATTGTTTGTCTTAATTGGAGGTTTCTTCATTCTTTATCGAAGAATAAGAGACAACAAAGCTAAGTCAGAGGAGGTAACCAATGAAGCTAATAATATGATATGGGGCCATTATCCTAATTTGCAATATGAAAGCATCATTAAGGCTACAGAAGAATTCAACTCCAAGTATTGCATTGGGGAAGGAGGGTACGGGATTGTATACAAAGCGATGTTATCACCAGGTCGAGCGGTTGCTGTGAAGAAGCTTCACCAATCATGTATTGATCTCAAAGCATTTACAAGTGAGATTGCTGCATTGACAAACATTCGTCACCGAAACATTGTGAAATTACATGGGTTTGTTCACATCCCAAACACACATTTTTGATTTATGACTTCATTGAAAGAGGAAGTTTGAGAGAGGCTTTAAATGACAAAGTAGAAGCAATGGAGTTGGATTGGATCAAAAGGCTAAATGTAATAGAAGGAATATCTAATGCATTATCATATATGCACCATGATTGCTCTCCTCCAATTATTCACCGAGACATTACCAGTAACAATGTCTTGTTGGATTCACAATATGAGGCCTATGTTTCCGACTTTGGCACAGCCAGGCTATTGGTTCCTAACTCATCAAATTGGACGTCATTTGCAGGCACATTTGGGTACACTGCTCCAGGTTCATACCTTGATATCACCTATCTATAATCACTTAGTTAATTTAATATCTTAGACTTCACTATTTTATTCTATCTCTGACCAAGTTTTGTATTATAACCGATAATTATTGATAAGATGCACTATGAATTGATTTTGCAGAGCTAGCATATACGATGAAAGTGAATGAAAAATGTGATGTATATAGTTTTGGAGTCATTATACTTGAAATAATAATGGGAAAACATCCAGGAGATCTCATCTCATCTTTTCCATCATCTTCGTCCTCATCGCATCCACCAACCGGCCAAAAGACCCTGCTGAAGGATGTAATAGACCAACGCCTCTTGCTTCCTTATGGTAAAATTGCTGAAGGAGTGGTGAAGACTATGAAGCTTGCATTTGCATGTGTGAGCGAAAATCCTCATTTGCGGCCAACAATGAGACAAGTATGTTCGCAGCTGGTGGTAGCTAATGGCTTCCTTTGACAAGGTCATTTTCTACAATAGAATTGGGAGAAATTTTTGTTATGTTTGATATCTTGATTTAAGCTTTGGTGCTGCATAATTTATTGTGTTGTCTACCCTGCTGCTTTGTTGTATATATAAAATTTTGTACAACTTTCAACCTCAGGTTATTTCGTTATTGTAAGAGCTTGAAATGGCACTTGTGTGAATTGTATTGAATTGCTATCCTTATAATTATTATTGATTCATTAAATATATAAACAATGAAATATAAGAAGCATTTAATTCAATTCAGCATAATATTTTACAAGCAACCAAAATCGTGTTAGTAATAATATTCTAAAAATAAATGGATAGCTAAACAATTGAAATAATGGGGCATTTATTACATATACCTAAGCCACCCAGCTTAAATTCCCACCATCTTCCATCTCCTATGTTAAAAAAATAAATAAGCTCTTGGCTTTCTTAGTCGTGGGATTATAGATTAAATATTATAGTAATTGAAGGCTTGATTCTTTTATGGATTTTCGGGATTTTTTTGGATTGAATTTCAATAGCTTATGCTTTGTTCTCTCCCATCTTTGTGCTGCGAGTTTGGATTTGGATTGGCTGTATTTTCTTTTGTGGTTGGTTGGTTTCTCTCGCTGGGTTAGGAATTTCATTAGTTTTGGTCTTTCAAATCATTGTCTCGCTGGCGTGTTGCGCCCAGGGTGTTCGATAAAAGTTCTGTAAGAAGATTCAGTGGCTACATATCTATCTGGCATTGGATATCGCTATGTATGGCAGAGGTAATCAGAGCCGATGGCTTGGATGGGTTATACCAGTTTTGTTTTTCCATGGGCCTGCAAAGACGATGTGCAGGAGTCTAGTCTACTTGGGTTATTTTGGCGTGCTGCATTTCTGCTTCTGATCTCTATTCTTGTGGCTGTATCTCTCTGTTTTCTTATTATTGTGGTTTTGTAAGGGTGTTTGTGCAGCTCTGGTTTTGTTGGGTTTGAAAGTTGATCTCTTTTGCTGACTGTATCACTGGTTTTTGTTTTTATGTTCAGCAATTGCGGAGGTGTTTGATTGCTCTTTCCTTAATCAGTCAGATCCATTTTTGCAGCATTCTCTCCTAGATTGGGGAGCTTTCAAGGGTGTTGTCCTTATCGGGGATTTTGGTTTTGTGGTCAAAAGATGATTTCTGCTGTCTTTCAGTGGTAGTAGGAACCATATTTTGGGATTCTGTTTAGTTTTTTTGGTCTCTCTTTTAGCTGAAGGACGTGATAGACTAACACCTCTTGCTTCCTCATTGTAAGTTTGAGTGGCAATCCTCAATTTTGGCCAACAATGAGACAGATTTGTTCACAGCTACTATAGTAGCCTTTGACAAAACCATCCTCAGATGTTAAATTGGAAGAAATTTCTGTTTATGAAACTATCACTGGCTAAAATTTTGTGAAAGCATTGTCATATAATTTGGTTTAACTTTTTATGTTTCATTAGTTTGCTCGACACCGTATATCATACACTTCTTTAGTTTGATCAGAATTTCAATGCAATGGTATTTAAATCTTTATTGCCAATTTCCTGCTAAGCTTAGTCTGATTAGGCTTAGCATTTGATTTTCTCGATAGGGTCTAACATAGTAGTAATTGCATTTGCATTTCCATGATAGTTTTTAAAAATTGAATCATAAATAATTAGCCCAAGGCAGCAAGGCCTGCTTTCCAAAGAAATTCTGAAGTAATTGTACAATAACTAGCTAGTCATTTAGCAATAAGACAATACCAAAATAACGAAGTAGTAACAATAAAAAATTTTGTAACAAAAAAATATCTAAATTTTAAAAAATTATTTCTAAATATCATTTTGGCTATAATGAAACATAAAACCCATAAAAAATTACCACAGAAATCTCTACTAGCACTCCA
>CM075821.1:1132248-1160552 GCA_037975025.1 Excoecaria agallocha
AGCTAAAAACTTGGTTTTGCTGCTGTCATGCTAAAAGATTCATGTTCAGGCTTCCAAGTGCTGATCCAGGCAGTAGAACAGCTGATTAAAAATAAACCTCCTGAAAAGATGACCAAGGAGAATTTGATATGGTTGTATGCAATAATGCTGACAGCTACTGGAGTAAAACTTATTTTATGGTATTACTGCAGAAGTTCAGGGAATGAGATTGTCCGAGCATATGCAAAGGTTTGATGCAAAAATCCAATTTTAGCTCGTACTGCTTTGTTGCCACAGGCTTGGTGATCAATACTTTTTTTGGCTTGTGAATGTTTCCAGGATCATTATTTTGATGTGGTAACCAATGTAATAGGTTTGGTAGCTACAGTTTTTGGTGATAAATTCTACTGGTGGATTGATCCAGTTGGTGCTCTCCTCCTTGCAGTTTATACAATCTCAAATTGGTCAGGCACTGTGCTTGAAAATGCAGGTCAATTGCATTGATAAATAACCCTGTCTGTAGCTTATCCGTATTCTGTAATATCTGCATTGCGCTTAATAATACTTTCTGCCTTGCATTTGCAGTTTCTTTGATTGGACAGTCAGCTCCTCCTGAGGTTCTGCAAAAACTTACATATCTTGTTCTTACACACTGTGTGTACAACTAGTACACGCTGTGTACAGCATGTACACACGGTGTGTACGATGCACGATGCGTACTAGTGCTGATCTAGGCAGTAGAACAGCTGATTAAAAATAAACCTCCTGAAAAGATGACCAAGGAGAATTTGATATGGTTGTATGCAATAATGCTGACAGCTACCGGAGTAAAACTTATTTTATGGTATTACTGCAGAAGTTCAGGGAATGAGATTGTCCGAGCATATGCAAAGGTTTGATGCAAAAATCCAATTTTAGCTCGTACTGCTTTGTTGCCACAGGCTTGGTGATCAATACTTTTTTTGGCTTGTGAATGTTTCCAGGATCATTATTTTGATGTGGTAACCAATGTAATAGGTTTGGTAGCTACAGTTTTTGGTGATAAATTCTACTGGTGGATTGATCCAGTTGGTGCTCTCCTCCTTGCAGTTTATACAATCTCAAATTGGTCAGGCACTGTGCTTGAAAATGCAGGTCAATTGCATTGATAAATAACCCTGTCTGTAGCTTATCCGTATTCTGTAATATCTACATTGCGCTTAATAATACTTTCTGCCTTGCATTTGCAGTTTCTTTGATTGGACAGTCAGCTCCTCCTGAGGTTCTGCAAAAACTTACATATCTTGTTCTTACACACTGTGTGTACAACTAGTACACGCTGTGTACAGCATGTACACACGGTGTGTACGATGCACGATGCGTACTAGTGCTGATCTAGGCAGTAGAACAGCTGATTAAAAATAAACCTCCTGAAAAGATGACCAAGGAGAATTTGATATGGTTGTATGCAATAATGCTGACAGCTACCGGAGTAAAACTTATTTTATGGTATTACTGCAGAAGTTCAGGGAATGAGATTGTCCGAGCATATGCAAAGGTTTGATGCAAAAATCCAATTTTAGCTCGTACTGCTTTGTTGCCACAGGCTTGGTGATCAATACTTTTTTTGGCTTGTGAATGTTTCCAGGATCATTATTTTGATGTGGTAACCAATGTAATAGGTTTGGTAGCTACAGTTTTTGGTGATAAATTCTACTGGTGGATTGATCCAGTTGGTGCTCTCCTCCTTGCAGTTTATACAATCTCAAATTGGTCAGGCACTGTGCTTGAAAATGCAGGTCAATTGCATTGATAAATAACCCTATCTGTAGCTTATCCGTATTCTGTAATATCTGCATTGCGCTTAATAATACTTTCTGCCTTGCATTTGCAGTTTCTTTGATTGGACAGTCAGCTCCTCCTGAGGTTCTGCAAAAACTTACATATCTTGTTCTTACACACTGTGTGTACAACTAGTACACGCTGTGTACAGCATGTACACACGGTGTGTACGATGCACGATGCGTACTAGTGCTGATCTAGGCAGTAGAACAGCTGATTAAAAATAAACCTCCTGAAAAGATGACCAAGGAGAATTTGATATGGTTGTATGCAATAATGCTGACAGCTACCGGAGTAAAACTTATTTTATGGTATTACTGCAGAAGTTCAGGGAATGAGATTGTCCGAGCATATGCAAAGGTTTGATGCAAAAATCCAATTTTAGCTCGTACTGCTTTGTTGCCACAGGCTTGGTGATCAATACTTTTTTTGGCTTGTGAATGTTTCCAGGATCATTATTTTGATGTGGTAACCAATGTAATAGGTTTGGTAGCTACAGTTTTTGGTGATAAATTCTACTGGTGGATTGATCCAGTTGGTGCTCTCCTCCTTGCAGTTTATACAATCTCAAATTGGTCAGGCACTGTGCTTGAAAATGCAGGTCAATTGCATTGATAAATAACCCTGTCTGTAGCTTATCCGTATTCTGTAATATCTGCATTGCGCTTAATAATACTTTCTGCCTTGCATTTGCAGTTTCTTTGATTGGACAGTCAGCTCCTCCTGAGGTTCTGCAAAAACTTACATATCTTGTTCTTACACACTGTGTGTACAACTAGTACACGCTGTGTACAGCATGTACACACGGTGTGTACGATGCACGATGCGTACTAGTGCTGATCTAGGCAGTAGAACAGCTGATTAAAAATAAACCTCCTGAAAA
Source organism: Excoecaria agallocha (assembly GCA_037975025.1). NCBI lineage: Eukaryota > Viridiplantae > Streptophyta > Magnoliopsida > Malpighiales > Euphorbiaceae > Excoecaria > Excoecaria agallocha. The sequence goes on from CM075821.1 coordinate 1,134,932, forward strand.
GATGACCAAGGAGAATTTGATATGGTTGTATGCAATAATGCTGACAGCTACCGGAGTAAAACTTATTTTATGGTATTACTGCAGAAGTTCAGGGAATGAGATTGTCCGAGCATATGCAAAGGTTTGATGCAAAAATCCAATTTTAGCTCGTACTGCTTTGTTGCCACAGGCTTGGTGATCAATACTTTTTTTGGCTTGTGAATGTTTCCAGGATCATTATTTTGATGTGGTAACCAATGTAATAGGTTTGGTAGCTACAGTTTTTGGTGATAAATTCTACTGGTGGATTGATCCAGTTGGTGCTCTCCTCCTTGCAGTTTATACAATCTCAAATTGGTCAGGCACTGTGCTTGAAAATGCAGGTCAATTGCATTGATAAATAACCCTGTCTGTAGCTTATCCGTATTCTGTAATATCTGCATTGCGCTTAATAATACTTTCTGCCTTGCATTTGCAGTTTCTTTGATTGGACAGTCAGCTCCTCCTGAGGTTCTGCAAAAACTTACATATCTTGTTCTTACACACTGTGTGTACAACTAGTACACGCTGTGTACAGCATGTACACACGGTGTGTACGATGCACGATGCGTACTAGTGCTGATCTAGGCAGTAGAACAGCTGATTAAAAATAAACCTCCTGAAAAGATGACCAAGGAGAATTTGATATGGTTGTATGCAATAATGCTGACAGCTACCGGAGTAAAACTTATTTTATGGTATTACTGCAGAAGTTCAGGGAATGAGATTGTCCGAGCATATGCAAAGGTTTGATGCAAAAATCCAATTTTAGCTCGTACTGCTTTGTTGCCACAGGCTTGGTGATCAATACTTTTTTTGGCTTGTGAATGTTTCCAGGATCATTATTTTGATGTGGTAACCAATGTAATAGGTTTGGTAGCTACAGTTTTTGGTGATAAATTCTACTGGTGGATTGATCCAGTTGGTGCTCTCCTCCTTGCAGTTTATACAATCTCAAATTGGTCAGGCACTGTGCTTGAAAATGCAGGTCAATTGCATTGATAAATAACCCTGTCTGTAGCTTATCCGTATTCTGTAATATCTGCATTGCGCTTAATAATACTTTCTGCCTTGCATTTGCAGTTTCTTTGATTGGACAGTCAGCTCCTCCTGAGGTTCTGCAAAAACTTACATATCTTGTTCTTACACACTGTGTGTACAACTAGTACACGCTGTGTACAGCATGTACACACGGTGTGTACGATGCACGATGCGTACTAGATGTAGACATCGTGTTTTTGGCTTATTCTAACTGAAAACTGGTAATTTAGTAAAAATATTAAATAAACAACTTAAATTTTGTATGATTGCAGTATAAGTTGGGAAGAAAATGCATGGAGAGGGTTTTAAAATTAACAGATATACATGGTCTAATTAGTTTGAAATGTCACATGTAGAAGTCAATGAAAGTAAAATGCAAGTTTTAACAAATTCTTTTAAATCATCGAATTACATCCAATTTAGCAAGTAAAACATTAAACATCCAATTTAGCAATATGTGTCCAAATAAAAGGAATAAAAGTCCAACTCTTATGGCACAACAGTACACATCATCACAGGAAAAACTCTCATTTAGGTATTCTACCAAATAGGTGGCATGCGATAAATTACTGCAGCAAAAATGCCCAACTTCGTACAAATTGGAATCCAAATATTGCAAATAGGAAAAATATAAGGAAGAATCAACAGCAAGATTTCCAATCCAGTATCAAGATTTTCGACAAAACTCTAAAATCAACAGAAGGAAACCCCAAAGCACGTGCCTATGAAATGTTCTGCGCCCTTGCTATTTCCATCAAAAATCACAGTAAAAGAAGACAAATATATATAAAAAACAGCAGGAAGGATAAATTCAACAGAGAATAAAAAGTGCAGCAATCAACCAAATATTATTATGTGGGTTTAAATTATTTTGTGCAGCAAAGATTTACAAAGGAGATGAACAAAAAACAGATAACGAAGATAAGACAAAGAAGATTAAAAACGAAAACAAAATAAAAATAAAATAAAAGAAAGAACAAAATTTAAAACATAATAAAGAAAATTAAAGAAGGGAAATTGAAAAGAGGAAGAAGATTACTTCTATTAACACTGCAGAACTAAGTCGCTGATAATCGGAGGAAGGAGAGAGGAGTGTGAAAAAATTAGGTAATTGTAAAATGATACTAGAAAGTAACAAGTTGTATTTTTTAAAAGATTAGTTGTATTTTTTATATTAAAAATTTAAAAAAATTATATTAATAAAAAACTTATTAGAGGATTATATTTTTTGTTATTTGTATTTTTTTCTGTATATTTTTGTAAAAAGCCCATAATAATACCCATTATCATCATTTGGGCCTGATACTTCTCAGCCATAAGCCTAACTCCAAGCAAAGGTCAAAATCCATTTTAGTCAGCTTGCAAGTAATTTAATCGGACTGATAGGATCATATTCTGTTATATTCTCTGATATATCTTATTAATTTGGTTAGACTGTACCTTATCAAATCTTTTGACACATACAGCCTGACATGCCGAGTTGACCAACTAACTGCATCAAACTATTTTTAGGCACTTAAGTGTCTAAATAGTAGGTTCAAAGATATGCATTATAAATAATCCAAAACACATGAGCACAGAATATTAAATTTCTAATACTTTCTCTCTCTGTATTTTCTCTCTTTAAACGTTAGAGCTTTAATAGAGTGCTTATACTCAGTCTTGTCAGACTTGTCCTATTGCAGGTCCATTAAGTCTTGCTTCTCCATTAGCTTATTCAGTCTTACATTTGGCCTCATCAATTTCTAAACTTTCAGGAGTTATCATGAAATATTTTTATATTAAATGTTGTCCATTTCCACACAAAACATCATTACATGGCATGGACGACTGAGTCACCCTAATCTGTAATCTTATCTTTAATCTCCATATATATGGGGTCTACAAATGTTAAAATCAATGAAATTAATATCTAACGATCTCTCATAGACTTGCAGTTGACCTTAATAATATCTAACAATCTAAGTCGGTGGAATTCTCATGTTCACCATCTTACATTCGTGGCATTCCTAATTACAAAATTTATTTATCTTCTCTGGTTCACTTGCTATGCTTTGCTTTCAACAAATTTAAAACTAGTTTTTTTTATTTGGTTTTATTAATCGGTAATTAATTTTTGTTCTCTCTCTCTATATATATATATGCAATTCATAGAATATTCAATAGCAATTTTTTCTTGTAATTTGTTTATTTTGTGTCTTTTTCTTATTATATAATTTGGTTTGAGTTGCAATATTCTTTTTTACTTTTTTGGCTATTATTTTGAGTGGCGGTTTAAGTAAATAAAATAGGTTTTTAGTTAATATTATTTTGAGTGGCGGTTTAAGTAAATAAAATAGGTTTTTAGTTAATATTGTTTATTTAAGTATATCTTTTTCACTTCTTTCTTTCAATATTTCGCACCAACGGTCACTTAGTTATTAATTTACAGTTTGCTTGTAGTTTTTTCAATGCAAATTAAACTTTCATTAACAAAATTAAAAAAAACATATATATATATATATATATATATATATATATATATATATATATATATATATAATTTTAAAGTATACAAAATGTACAAAATTAATAAAATTACTCCAGTATATTTCTGAACTTTTTCTACAAAAATAGTGAATAATAGCACATCATTGTGGGCAATCTGCTTTTAAACGGAAAATTCAATCTATCTACCGTTTATAGGTAAAATATCAAACCAGTTTCCACATAAAAATGACACATTCCATTAAAGAAGGACAAAAACTTTCATAGAGGAAGACAATAACATCCACATTGAGAGGATAAAACTACAAAAAAATTTTAAACATAAAATATAAATCATAAAATACAAACCATTTAAATGTAATATCAATGAATTAAAATAAAATGACATAAAACTAATTTATCAATTATATACTTTTTAAAATTAGAACAAAATATAAATACATATAAAAATTACTACTCATTAACAGTTAACTAATCGATTCACTAAATACTTTAATTTAAGTCTATTAACCACAATTAATTGGATACTTAAATCCAAATCCATTAAACAAAATTTTAAAAATTAAATTCTACATTCATATCCAATCGGACTCTAAACCGTTTTGATAATTATTCTATTTTTTTTATCCAAGTACAAGTAAAAAAGTTGTTTTTTTTTTAAATATAAAATGACACATTAATTTATACAATTTTATAAATTCACTGCTATACTTAAATTTATTCCAATTTAACACTTATATTTATTAAATGTTTTGCATATAAAAATTCATAAAAAAAAAGGAATTCTAAATGTTACATGTTTTCACTTTCGCTGAAACGGTAAAATCAGAAATACAAATTTCAGAAATTATGATTGTTAATCAGTAGTAATTTTTACATGTATTTATTCACATTGATCTCATCTCATTTAATATTTTCTTTTTTTATTTTAATTCTATTATAAAATCCTCATTTTTTATTTTTAGTTTGTTAATTTTTTTATTATTTAAAAAATTGAAACTCTATTAATCTATGTATATTTGATAATCCTGATCACTATTTACAAGTTAATTAATTTTGGTCAAGAATAAGGATTTTAGTTTTTGTTGATTTTGACAACCATTATAATTTTATACAAGAAATATGAAATGATAATGCCCATTATCATCATTTGGGCCTGATACTTCTCGGCTCAAGGACCAACTCCAAGCAAAGGTCCAAATCCATTTTAATCAGCTCGCAAGTAATCTAATCATACTAATAGGGCCATGCTATGTTATGTCCACTGACACATCTTATTAACCTGATAAGGCTATATCTTATCAAATCTTTTGACACACACAACCTGATATGCCGAGTTGGTCAACTAACTGCATCAAACTATCTTTAAGCACCCAAGTGTCTAAATAGTAGGTTCAAAGGCATGCAATATAAATTACCCAAAACATATGAGGACTAGATATTAAATTTTTGAGACTTTTTCTCTTTATGTTTTCTCTTTCTAAACATTATTATTTTAAGTTTCAAAGTGTTTATATGTGGTCTGACCGAACTTGTCTTATTGCACATCCATTAAGTCTTGCTGATCCATTAGCCCATTAAGCCTTGCATTTGGCCTCATCTATTTCTAAACTTTCAGGAGTCATCATGAAATATTTTTATATTAAATGTTGTCCACTTCCATACAAAACATCATTACATGGCATGGACGACTGAGTCGCCCTAGATCTGCAATCTTATCTTTAATCTCCATATATATAGGGTCCACAAATGTTAAAATCAATGAAATTAATATAAGTTCTAAAAAATCCATTTTAGATTTTCTTATCTTTTGAAAAATCTATTAGCATCTTTGGTTCACAAATAAAATCTCTCATAGACTTGCAGTTGAACTTAATAATATCTAATAATCTAAGTCGACAGAATTCTCATGTTCGCCATCTTAAATTCATGGCATTGCTAATTACAAAATTTATTTATCTTCTCTGGTTCACTTGCAACAAATTTAAAACTAGTTTTTTTTTATCTGGTTTTATTAATTGGTAATTAATTTTTGTTCTATCATATATATATATATATATATATATATATATATATATATATATATATATATATATATATATATATATATATATATATATATATATATATATATATATATATATATATATATATATTGCAATTTTTTCTTGTTATTTGTTTATTTTGTGTCTTTTTATTATTCTATAATTTGGTTTGAGTTGAAATATTCTTTTTTACTTTTTTTGGCTAGTATTTTGAGTGGCGGTTTAAGTAAATAAAATAGGTTTGTAGTTAATATTGTTTATTTAAATGTATCTTTATCCACTCTCTTTTTCTTATTATATAATCTATTTTTGGCTTTCAATTGATAATAGGTCCACATTTTGATTTGATTTTAAAAATTTAATATCTTCTCCCATGCTACTTTGAGACTCTTTTTCAAACCCAAATAACCAACTACGAGTGGTAACTATTATGTTACTTATCAATTTTTCATTAGCTCATCCTTTCTTATTTTATTTTTCTACCAAAATTATTTCAAAAACTTTTAAATATTATAATTAAGATGTTTTTAAAATTTTGAGTCAATCGGAGTTCGTTTTGATAGGTTTCAGGTACATAAATATTTTCGATCGGTCCAAAAATTCTAAAATTTAAAAGTGTCCAAAATTTTATTTTTTACTTTTAAAAATTAATATTCATTATTTTAAAATATTTCATGCAATGGGAATAATTTTCGGAAGTCCGTGGAATATTTTCAAGCCGGTCAAAGTTAGTTTGACTCATTTTCGGTCTCGTGACTTATTTTTATTTTTGAAGGATTATTTGATCTCAATTTGAGCTTAAATTATACAATTGGACTTGTCATGAATTTACTTTCTAATAGTGGCATAAAATTTTTATTGGTCTCGGTGGGCCTGGGACAGTATTATTTACCCTCAGTGTCACTATTCACCATCGGGATTAAAAATGTCCAAAATTTTTTTTTTACTTTTAGAAATTAATATTTATTATTCTAAGATGTTTCATGCAATCAGAATAATTTTTGAAAGTTCGTAAAATATTTTCAAGTCGGTCAAAATTAGTTTGACCTTTTTTCGATCTCATGACTTATTTTTATTTTTGACTTTTAAAAGATTATTTGATCTCAATTTCAGCTCAAATTGTACCACTAAACTTATCATGAATTGTACTTTCTAATTATGACATAAAATTTTTATGGGTATCGGTGAATCTGGAATGGTATTATTTATTCTCAATGTCACTATTTACCATCAAGAAGTATTATTTATGCCAGTAGTGGTTCTAAGGCGTCACAAGCGGTGAGTGTGGAAGAGATAGATGATTTTGAGAGAGAGAGAGAGAGAGATGGGGGAAGAACTAGACTTAGCGAAAGGGGGAGGCTCATTAGGCACCTAGTAGAAACCAAATGGATTAGGGAATAAGATGGGTTACTTTTGAGTTGGCCCAATGGGCATTTTTATGGATTGAGGATTGGGTTTGGGTTTAGGTTTGGGTTTGAGTCATTTTTTTTTGGATGAAATTTTGAGTTGAGACAATTTTGCCATGTCTACTTTCAATATTTCACACCTACTATCACTTAGTTATTAATTTACAGTTTGCTTGTAGTTTTTTAGTATAAATTAAATTTTCATTAATAAAATTAAAAAAATATATATATACAATATAAATGAAATTATAAAATTTTAAAGTGTACAAAATGTACGAAATTAATAAAGTTATTGTAGTATATTTTAAAACTACAATAAAATTTTAAATTGCATTCAATGTTAGCTAAACGAAATAGATCCACAAAAACGCAACTAAGATCTGGACAAATATAAAAATCAAATATAAACTAAAAATAATAAATAAAAATAAAAAATTTAAATTTATACTAATCTCAAAATTATTATAGAGAGACTTGAAAAAAATAAAAAAAAAACACAAAAAAAATTAAAAAATACAAAAATTGAATCTAAGAACAAAGAATGATGAAGGAGGAAAGGAGCTGTAAAAAATGATGAAAGATAAAAGAAGTTGTTGCCTGTAAATGAACTAACGTAAACTACAAATTTAAATAAAGAAGATAAAAGAATTTAAATGCAGAGGGGAAAAAAAAATTCTATCATAAAATTCTATTTTAAAAACAACTGGTGCAGGAAAAGAAAAGAAAAGAAGGAATGTTAACTTCCAAAAGTTCTTTGAAACAAAAATAAATGGAAAAGAAAAGAAAAAGTGTTTTACTTTAGTTGAGTACAATTTAGAAATTATACCAAGTTAACAAAATTCTTATTTAAAATTAAAAGATTTACAAGTCAACAACATTGTATTAAAAATTATAATATATACAAGTTTGAATATTAGGGAAAACAGAAACAGCATAATGTTTATAAAGAGACAATAAAATAAATACACTAATTTTTAAGGCTAAGAGGCAATTTTGCCTTTCATCAGAGAGCCCTACCCATATAGAGGAGGACTACTCCGCTGAAACGGTAAAATCATAAATACAAATTTCAGAAATTATGATTGTTGATTTTATACTACCGCAAGAAAGACAATTAGATTAAGCAAAATCACAAACAACAACAAACATTTAATTTTATCAAATCACGTGTGAATCTAACGTGTCGTCTCATTTTTGTTATCACGACACATGTATGAGGTTTTATATTGAATTGAAGCACTAACAGGGATTTCTGATGGTTTTTATGGTTCATTATATTTAAAATGATTTTTAATAATAAATTTTTAAAATTTAGTTATTTTTGTATTACAAAATCTTTTATTTATTTTTTTTTTTGGCTTTTTTGATAAGCTGAAGTCTTATTAGAAATGAAAACTGGAAGCCAAAACGAGCTATCCCAGCGAAAGAGAAACAAAATACAAGATCACCAGCAAGGTAAAACTGGGTCTGCTGCAAACTCAAGAAACCCGTCTACCCACAGAAACTACAGCAGCAAAAACCCCACAACAGAACCTGATTCTATTATTGTTATATGTTCGTTACATTGGTATAAGTCCAATTACAATGGATGAAATTAATTCAAGAAATTAATATAAGGTATAAAAAATCCATTCTTATCCTTTGAGAAATCTATTGGCATCTTAGGTTCACAAACGAACCTTTCATGCATAGACTTGCAGTTAACCTCAATAATCTCTAATAGTCAAAGGAATTCTCATGTTCACCGTTTTGCAGTCATGGCATTGCTAATTTGTGGGGAAAAAAATTACTATATTTATACGAATTCCTTGATCAATGATGAATTAATAATTGAATTGTACTCGATACTCTGCAGTTTCAATATTCATAATATGAAACAGTAACATCTATTATCACATTATGCCTTTGGTTTGCAGAATGTGCCATTCTTTCAATTTTCTCCTTTCAAATTAGTAAAATGAATCATGTTAAATCTGTATGGGTCCAGAGAGTTGGGCTTGATGATTGCAGACTTATCATTGCTTCAAAATGATTTAAGCCATTCTAACAATAGTTCTACCACAATTATAAGCCCTTTGTCATTCCCTTTAATTATCCTTGGGATACTCTCCAACAAATCATTGTTCTTCGGCCCCAGTTTTCACGGCACCAAATTGGAGGCACTTGAGACAGAATTGATTTGAAAGATTAGAAGTAGAAAACAACTTGGCTTGAATTGCCTTGACTTGACTTGGTCCAACAATGGTATTGTCTTAATGCTAAATGACTAGCTAGTTATTGCAGAATTTCTCTCGAAAACAGGCCTTGGTGCCTTGGCTTAATTATTTATGATTCATGGAACAGCAAATGCAATTACAACTACAGAGGCTTCTCAAATATGTTGGACCTATCAAGAACCAATTTGATAAAACAGGGCATACCCCACTCCAGTGATCACCTCCAGTGATGTTTCCTAAACTTAATCCTTGTCTTCCAACAAAGCTGAACTTAGTGAAAAAAAAAGAAAAAAGAAAAAAAAAAAAGAATCGGAGCCAGGCAACAAAATCAGATTGTCTATACAGCCCCTGTTTTGCAAGACAGTCAGCAACCGCATTACAGTCTCTAGGGTTTTGGTGAAAGGAAACCTTTTTAAGAGATTCCAAAAAAACACTCAGTCCTGTTAAAAATGCTTGCAAGCTTCCAAGGTCTTTCAAAGCAAACAGGTTGCAGCCAAGATACAACATTTGAAGAATCTAATTCAAAAAGGATTTCACAATTTTTATGCTTTGAAAAGTCATGAAAACATAAAGCTTTTCACCAGCACAAAGTTCAGCTTGGTTGGCCTCCATGCATCCGACACTACACGAGAACAAACACAGGAATTCACCTTTGAAGTTCCGCAATACTCCACCAACTCCAAAAGGTACCGGTTTCCCCAAGAAGAAGCCATCCGTGTTTCACTTAAGAGAAGAGATGGAAGAGGGAAGCCACTGAAGATTAGGCCTGTGGATTTTGGAAATGATTGTAGCTTCTTGATACCGTCCGAACATAGCATGAGATCCTGACCCAAAAAGAACTGATAATCTCTATGAGCCTTCAACCAGAAATTCGCCCTCGCTAAAACCAGATGGAATAAAGAGTCCAAATTACCAGACTTGCGAGCAAAACAACGATTATTAGGTTCCAACCAAATAGTCCAAAATGCAGCCATGAAAATCGCAAACCAAACATATTTTTGTAGCTTGCCTTCAGGCAACCTCAACCATTGAACAAGGAGATCTTTGATAGAGAAAGGAAGACATGTGAAGCAAATTAAAGATGCACTTAAAGTTACAGCTAATTAATATTTATCAACGCCATTTTTGTCTTTTTGGATATAAACTATCTAAAATTGAAGTCTACTGGCTCGATTATGATTAAATTGGATTTCCAATGGAGAGACATATATATAGAGGGCAAAATGCTCCTTTTTTTAAGTATCCAAGACTTATATGTTAATTTGATTAGGAGATTCCATAAAGTAAGCATATTTTCCTTTAACGATATTAGGAATCGGACATTAATATTAATCAAACTAAAATGAAGTTCTTTCATTAATTTTATATAAGAACTATGAAATATTTTTTATCTTTAGTCTCCATCCTTTACAGCTGGATCTTAAAATCTTAGGATACATTCGGCGAGAATTTTATTTTCGTTTTTTTTAAATAAAACCAAAATATATTCGGTGGAGTTCTTTCCACTTTCACTTCTGCAAAAATGTAAAGAAATGTGATTTTACACCTAAAACAGAAAATAAAAACCTTCAAAATGTGATTTTTACGGGGTTTCTACTAATTTGTCTACAGTTTAATTATTTTATCCTTATTATCATTCCGTCACTACACCGCTATTTCTTTTGCCACCACCACAACACTGTCGCCGCCGCTGCCACCACCACTGCCGTCGACATCGACGCCATTGCCACTTCTCCTGCTGCCACCATCACCAGAATCATTATTATAATACACATAAATAATTAAAAAAATAGGATACATTTTTTAAAAAAATAATAATAATAAAAACTGAAAATAGTTTTTGAATTTTAAAAATAAAAAATTAAAAACTTCTAAATTTATCAAACTTACCCTTAATCTTTATATTTAGATAGTATTAAGATATTAAGTATATCAACAACATTTTCTTATGTGTTGGTTTTATGATGGTTTCCTTGTTAATTTATTATTATTAGTTTTTTGATAAGTCATGTTAGTATTGCTCACTGTCAAACGCAATTTCAAAAACATAAGAGGACAGCTATCCATCTCAACCATACCCGACCACAACAAAAAACCAAGGCAAAGGAAATCACAGATAAAAAAGTGTAAAAGCACAAAATGCAGCGACTCAAATAAATAGAAAAACCAGACCGCTGCACATTATCTTCAGTCCCAAGAGGAAACAGAGCACCAGCAATTCAAGCAAAAATTAAAACCATAGCCTTTAATGCTTTTTCTACAGCACATAGCTCAGCCAGATTGGAATCCATTATACCAACATTATAGCAGAAAAGGCAAAAAATTTCACCTTTAAAATTGCGAAGCACACGTCCCATACCAGCTGGACCCGGCTTGCCTTTGATAGACCCATCCATATTCCATTTTAGCGAGTGAGGGTTAGGAGGTGACTAAACAGCAGCAGGACGGATTTTGGGAGTTGAAGTAACAATGAATAAATATCAGAAATTCATATCAATACCGATATGAAAGGCTTTCAAAAAAAAAAAAAAACATAAAATTAAAATTAACAAAAAAAAAAGCCAAAATTTAGATGAAAAAGAACTTTGAATTCAGAGAGATTTTTTTTCCCAAACAAGTAAAATTTATGAACAAATCTATTTTTCACTACACATAACCCTGTAAAACATTTAACTAGACAATCTAATCTTAATTATTAGATAGTATTAAGCATATTGAGAGCATTTTTTTTGTGTTGGGTTTATGATGGCTTCTTTGTGATTTCTATTTGAGTATATCATTAGCTATGTTTGGGAATGGCTTATATACCAGCTGACCAACAAATGATGAAAGCAGAGCAAAAAGTGTTTGCTCGAGAGAATCCAATCGGAAAAACATATGGAGTATATACAGTCGGACAAAAACGCTCGAGTTGAGCAGGATGCTCGGGAAAGCTAGACTATCCGACCGGATAGCTAGAATAATCTGTTTGAACGGTGTACATGTGACTGAAATTTTAGTGAATTTAAAAAAATATATGTACACGTTTAGAATACACGATAATTATATAAGTACGTACTTGATAGGTTATTTATAAATACTAATGTTGTAACCTAATTTTTATAAATACGTACTTGATAAGTTATTTATTTAGTTATTTATAAATATTAATATTGTAACATAATTTTATATGCCGCTGTAAAAGGTTAGAGAATCACTATTATCTGGAATAAAAAGAATATTCATCCAAATTGAAATGTCATATTATTTATTAGGCTTATTAAGCTAAATAGTATAGAAAACGAGGTGAGCCAGTGACTGCAACGATTATAAATTTCAGAAATTCCAGCTTTCTATTGCAAGAAACATAATTAGATTAAGCAAAATTACAAACAACAACTTGGATTGTTTACAAGCAACAACACTTATGCCACATCTAATTTTATCAAACAGACGCTTCCTAGACAAACCATCCTACCCAAAATCCAAAAGCTTAATTACACACTGTATTCAAAACACACTCTGCCGCAGTAGCCAGACCCCACTTGAATCCGTAATCCCTAACCGGAGATTTGAATAGTTTTCACATCAGATTTCTTGATCTCGGCCTTGGGCACAGTAACAGTGAGCACACCATTCTCCATGGAAGCTTTAACCTCACCCATTTTAGCATTCTCAGGAAGCCTAAACCTCCTCAAGAACTTCCCGCTACTGCGCTCAACACGATGCCAAGTATCGTTCTTGTCTTCCTTCTCCACATTCCTTTCTCCACTAATTTGAAGAACTCTGTCGTCTTCAATCTCAACCTTCACTTCTTCTTTTTTCAGCCCAGGAAGATCAGCCTTGAACACATGTGCTTCGGGTGTCTCCTTCCAATCGATTCTGGTGCCAGCAAAAGCGGAGTTTTCACGAGAAAGTAATGAAGAAGAAGAAGAAGGGAAAGGGAAGTCCTTGAAAGGATCCCATAAATCAAGAGAGAATGGATCAAAGATGTTGCTTCTTCTATCGCCAAAGAATGGAATTAGAGACATTTTCTTTGAATTGGGAAAGGGTAGCAAACCAATCGATATGGATTAGCTCTTGCTTTTTTATGTTTAGTCGTTGATTGTGGAGAATGTCAAGGAATGTTTGGGTATTTGTAGTACGTTAAGGGGTATTCTGGAAATATCTCGATTGTGCTGGATTTGTCAAGTAATGGAATGTTCTAGAGTTTTTGGGCTTCTATGAAGTTGGGCTTTTTTTCTGGACTCTTCTAAATTTTCGATTTAGCTTTTAGGAGCCCACTTAGGATAATTTAGGATGTTTAGACCGTTTACAAATAAGAGGATAGAGTTGCCTATTCTTGTATTATTGATTTCATTTTCTTGGGTCCATAACTGACCCACAGACAAACCTAAAGACAGCACATAACAACAATAAGTGTAAGAGGACAAGATAGGACATCAAATAATGGAAAGGATCTGTTGCACATACATTATAGAGTAAATACTAGAATCTTCCTTTCATAATTTCCAATATAAATTCATGATTGCAAGCCACATGCAGACACAATTTCTTCCCAAAATGGATTGAGGATACAGTATATGCAAGTCGGGGCATTGATCATGGACATCAAGTATTTCCATGGTCAATATTCCAATGGCGGAGGCTGCAATTTATAAATTCAATACATTCGAGAAATGATTCAAAATCCTATCAAGCCACAATGGCAAACATGGATCGAGTGATATCAAAGTTTGACTTTATACTACTTCGAGCATAAGATCGAGATGAGAGGAGTTATTTGTAGTTGGAGCATTATTTTGGAAATTAATTAGGATTTTGATACTACAGTTAAAATATTTAATTTTTTGTTACGTTAAAAAATTATAAATAAATTGTCATTTTGTGTTAGTGTGGATTTCACCTGCCATCTTTCAAGTCTTGTCATAAAAAGAGTAAGTATAGTTGCCGTTTTTAGGAAACAAAATGGCATCGTTTCTTGTATGCGGATTAAGGCTGCATGAATGTGCTCCAAACTGTTAGAAAATGGCAATCTTGGTTGACATTTTTAAAAATTTCTTTTTAATATAAAACTGTAAGGGTATGAAAATTATTATGCAGTGTAGTAGCACTACAGTAATTCCCGTGACTGCAACAGCAAGCACGGATCTATAAAATTATAATTTTTTTAAATCTGCCTTTAAATCCCTAAAACTAAATTTATTTTTCAAAATAAATTTAGTAATAATAATAACTTACGTTCAAAAATAATAACAAAAAATATATTGTAAACTTCACAGTACCTACAATTTAAAAATGAAAATAAAGTTAGTCATAAATTAAAATTTGATTAGCAAATTTAATTTAAACTATATTCACATAATATTACCTTTTTTAAACTTTCAACAAAATATTTTTTAATAATTTCAGTAAAAGTTCTTCACTAATAAGATGAAAATGTTGAAACTTAAATTATGAAAATAAGGAGGAAGAAAGAGTGAAATTTAAGGGAAGTGAAATGGAAAATAGGAGGGGGAAGGGATTGGGTTCTGGATTTTAAAGGCAAATTTAAAAAAAATTAATAATAATTAACACAGACCCTTACACTACAGCTGCAGTCATGGAATTTACTGTAATGCTACTGCAATGTACAGTAATTCTACTACATTTGTAGTTTTATATTAAAAAAAATCAGAAAATGTCATGTACAGTTGCCGTTTTTTGTCAGCTCAGGATCACACCTCAAAATGGTAGGGACTTTTTTAATATTGTTATGTTTTAAAAAAAATATTTTAAGAAATAGTTTGTGTTTTATCTTATTTGAAAAAATTATGTATTTTTTTATTCCCGCAATCAATCGCTGCAGGAATAAAGTTGGGCCCCACTCACTCTCTCTCTCTATATCTCTTAAAAAAATATTTTTACTTAAAATAATTAGGTGCCCCAATTAATTTGTGACAAAATTATCCTACTGCTTGGATCAAATTTCATTATCTAAATATCCTAATTTTTTTTCTAATAAATTAATTCCATCAAAACTAAATACTTAAATAAAATAATAAAAATAATATATAAAAAAATGTTTCAAACCATCAATAGAAAATAAAATCTTATATCACCTGTAAAATATCTTCTAAAAGGACCCAAAAAAAAAATTTTGCTGCTTATCCTTCACATATGCATTATTTATTTAATTTATTTTTACTATATTATTCTATCCGGTAAATTGGTAAATTACTAAGCAGTCGTTGAGTTTAAATTTTGTTGATAATTTTTAATAATTTTTAAAATTATTATTACAATACACGAAAAGATTAAAAATTATTTTTCTATCAGAAATCAAGATTCTTGTTGATATATATATATATATATATATATATATATATATACACACACACACACACACACACGTTAACTTAATAATGAAATTTAACCCAAACAGTAGGATAATTTTGTCACAAATTAATGTGAATTATGACAATATATTAAAAAATAATAATTTATCAATTTACTGGGTGGAATAATATAGTGAAAATAAATTAAATAAATAATGTATATGTGGGGACATTTATTTAAATAATGTGTTTTAAAAAATTATTTACGTAATTGGTGTGTGTCAGAAAATATTTACACAATTGGGGTGTGGGTCTGAAACCGCTGCCACATGGAGCGATTTTGTTAGAAGGCGTTGGAGCGCGTGGGAGGACAGAAAGCTGCAGCGTCTGAAACCGCTGCAGACTGTAGCGGTTTCAGAGTCTGAAACCGCTACAGTCTGCAGCGGTTTCAGAAATATCATTTTTTATTTTTTTATTAATACATTAATAAATAATAATGAAAAACGATGCAAGTTGTCATTTACAGACCAATTGGTATGTATCATTTGTCTCCTTACAGGAGGTTGCGGATTCAAATCCCACAACCAACTCTTTTTTTTTTGTATTCATTTTAATGGATTTTTATATATTATTAAATATTAAACATAATTATTAAATTATACATACTATCCTAATAAATTTAAAATATAAGGTTTAAGTTCAAATCATATTCTACCTTTTTTTTACTCTAATAAATTTATTCTAGGTAAATTTACTAAAATAAACATTAAAAATAATAAATATGATCAATTTACTTTAAATCAGATCTCTCTTTTTTTTCTATTAAATTTACTTTAATATTTTTTTAAAATATTTTACTGTATTGAAAAGTTTCAAATATAAATCTTTACTTTTCTTTTTAATCAATTAAAAAATTCTCGTGTTAAATTTATATAAATATTAAATTAAATTTAATTATTTATTCATGTTGACATAAAAAATGTAAAACATACCTTTGTAGCAATTAGTGGCGGAGGGCCATGTATATAAGTCGTAATTCAAAATTTAATCCATAACTTAATTAAAAAAGAAAAATCTGATTGAAATTATTAGTGGTATGAGAACCAGATAGAAAAAAAAATACAGTATAAATTTTTTACAAATTATTACTATTTAATATATTAATTTTTAAATTAATTGAATATTATATTATTAAATTTTGAACTTATTAATTTGTAAATTTTTAAATTAATTTACATATCAATTTTTTTTAAATTTATTAAATATGTCCTATGACACATGGCATAGCTATGAAGAACACATGAAAAATCAAATATATATGGCACGTGAATAGTAACAAATTGATATGTTATTAAGAGGTGTGATATTTAATATGAGGTAATTTACGTATGAATTATTTTATTGAAAAATATATAATTTTTGGAAAAAAAAGTATAAAATTAAAAATAAATTCATGATCATTTCATAGGGTACATGCAACATGTTAAAAGTAGTTGGGTACATTTCATTTGAGTGCTTCGTATTTTCATTTCTAATTATTTTTAATCTTCCACAATTTGGTTAATTACATTCATAATTATTGCTTTTTTATGCAGAGAGAAGCAAGAATTAAATTCAAAACATTGTAATTTAAACAGTTAAAAAGTGTAATTATTTTGTTAATTAATCAGAGTTTGTGCTTTCAAAAAAAAAGCATTGATGGGATATTAGAGAAAGAGAGAGCAAGAACAAGACACGTGCAGTGGTCTGGTCATCGAGAAGTAAAATCCAAATAATAACTTTTGATTTTTTTTAAAAAGGGATTGATATTTATTATTTTTAATATTCATTATTCAGCTATAAATGAATGAATTGATCATATTTATTATCTTTAGTGTTTATTTTAGTAACTTTACCTAGACTAAATTTATTAGAGTAAAAAAAAAAAGTAGAATATATGAAAATCCATTAAAATGAATACATAAAACAATAGCTGCTTGTGGGATTTGAACCCGCAACCTCCTATAAGGAGACAAAAGATGCATACCAGTTGGTCTACAAATGACAACCAGTATAATTTATCATTATTATTTATTAATGTATTAATAAAAAAATAAAAAATGATATTTCTGAAACCGCTGCAGACTGTAGCGGTTTCAGACTCTGAAACCGCTACAGTCTGCAGCGATTTCAGACGCTGCAGCTTTCTGTCCTCCCACGCGCTCCGACGCCTTCTGACAAAACCGCTCCATGTGGCAGCGGTTTCAGACCCACATCCCAATTGTGTAAATATTTTCTGACACACACCAATTACGTAAATAATTTTTTAAAACACATTATTTAAATAAATGTCCCGTATATGTGAAGGATGAGCAGCAAAATTTTTTTTGGGTCCTTTTAGAAGATATTTTACGTTATTCATATTAATGTGTAAGTGATATAAGATTTTATTTTCTATTGGTGTTTTGGAACAATTTTTTATACATTATTTTTATTATTTTATTTAAGTATTTAGTTTTGATGAAATTAATTTATTTAGAAAAAACAGATTAGGATATTTAGATAATGAAAGTTGATCCAAGCAGTAGGATAATTTTATCACAAATTAATTGGGGCACCTAATTATTTTAAGTAAAAATATATTTTTTAAGAGAGAGAGAGAGTGTGTGGGGCTCAGCTCTATTCCCGCAATGACTGGTTGCGAAATGAAAAAACACATCATTTTCTTAAATAAATTGAAATACACACTATCTCTCAAAATATTTTTTTTAAAACACACTAATATTAAAAAAATTCCAATACGGTATCATTTTTACCATTAAAAACTGCAATCTTACTTGCCCTTTTTTTGTCACATTATACATAATTACGTCTGGGTCCTCCACTGATACAAAATAGCAATTTATTTGCCGTTTTTTAACACATAAAAAACCTACTACTAAAATTCTAATTAATTTTCAAAATAATCCCAAATCTTAAAAAAAAAACAACTGACCCGTAGACATAGCCGAAGACAACACATAACAGCAATAATTGTAAGAGGACAAGAAAAGACATCAATAATGGAAAGGATATGTTGTACATACATTATAGAGTAAAAGCTAGATATAGATGGATAGATAGATAGAAGAAGCATAGAATACAAGAGACAATACTAGAATCTTCCTTTCTTAGTTTCCTATATAAATTCATGATTGCACACCACATGCAGACACAATTTCTTCCCAAAATGGGTCGAGAATACAGTATATGCAAGTCGAAGGTACAGGGGCATTGATCATGGACATCAAGTATTTCCATGGTCAATATTCCAATGGCGCAGGCTGCAATTTGTAAATTCAATACATTGGAGAAATGATTCAAAATCCTATCAAGCCACAATGGCAAACATGGATCGAGTGATATCAAAGTTCGACTTTAAACTATTTCGAGCATAAGATTGAGATGAGAGGGAGTTATTTGTAGTTGGAGCTTTACAATTCCTTAACCACCTGTGCCAATCTCCGACTATAAGTTATGAGAAGGGCTACTACCTGACTCCTCCAATATCCTTGGAAACATGTGCAGCATCTAGGAAAAAGATTCATTAATTCCCTGCCTTTTAAACTGGAATTAGAAGTTTTATTTTCTTCTGATAAGGGGTCTCAATTGCATTGTAGCCACCCAACTGTAAGAGAATTCACTTTGTTTTTGGTATAACATTTCCGACGTTCGATTTATTTTTACCTAAGCAACTGTAGAAAGAGCAATATAAAGATAAAATCTGCCCATTTTTACATCACATCTATGACATGTTCACGGAGGCTATAAAAAACAATCTCAAGAAACATTATCTATGGTAAGTTGAATGAAATGTTTCAAAGCAGTGGCTGAAGATCCACCCTCAATCAACACCTTCTCACTCTTCTCACTCATCTTTTTTACTTTTCTCCTTATTTCACTATGTTCCATCACACACCTTATCCCTTTCTCTATATCTTCAGCTTTCACTATCTTTTCTATAATCCACTTTAATCTCCACAGCCATTTCCAACTCTTTCACCAATTATCCAAGAATCCAACAGGTAGCACTTCTTCAGGGTTCTCATAATCAGTCGGGTATTCCATCAGCTTTGTTTGACCCGATGGTGTTGGACGACGTAGGGACCACGAGAATCGGTGGTTTTTGGTTTTCCATGAAATCAAGAGTGAACGAGTCAGACTGAGACTCCACCATGGGTAAGATAATGAAGCGGAAACGACTTGTCGTAGTGAGGGTATTGGTATAATCGGTGAGTTTAGAATCAGAAGGTCGCTTAATGATAAGGATAGTGATGGAGAGACGATCATCTTTGTCGAGGAAAAGCATTGCAGCTTCAACGGTAGATGCCAAATGGCCGACGCCTGGCGAGGGTACGAAGATAAGCTCCGTTCTCTTCATTAATAAGCTCCAAGCTTTTGTGAGTTTAGACAGTAATTAGGGGGGGTTTCTGATTGATAAGGTGTATAAGTGCTTTGCTTAATTAACAGCCTTCACGGCTTTTCCCTTTATATAGTTTGCTAACGTAGTTCCGATTTACTTCGTTACTTGGTTATCAAGACGAAATTGATTTTTCTTTTTCTTCTTCTAAATTCATTATTTTATTTTTGTAATGGGCATTTGCCGCCTGTAACAAAATTCGAATAAAAACAAAGTAGAAAAGAACATATTATTATTATTATTATGGAACAAAAAAACATAGGGGTGTCAGCTAAGAAAGACAAATATACATTAGTTTACTTATTAAAGTTACGTTCATTAGCATGTGGGTTGATGATTTATTAAGTTTAAAGCATTAAAATTACGTCAGGGCTTGCTGGCGGGAGATTTCCAACGCAGCACATCAGTCAATAAAAATATTAAATAACATAGCAATTGAAAGACAATAAAATGGCAAACCTTTTATTTGTTTATTTATTGGTGATTAAAGATGCGAACACCCATAAAAAAAAACAACATAACTAGCACAGCCCTGACGTTTGCTTGATGACAAACCTTTTCTAGAACGATTTAATTTGATAATTATGACCTCAGTGCACTATCTAACCATGAATAGACCATTTGGAAGTAATATTAATGCAGAGGACTGGTAGAATAGTCGCTGGTTCTACAACTGGACTAAATGTTTCAATGTAGTCTATTTCAGGTCCTTGATGGAATTCTTTTGCGACCAAGCTTCCTTTGCTACGGTCAATTTGACCATCTGGCTTCATTTCCATACGATAAATCCATTTGCAGTTTATTATGTTTGATGCTTTTGAACTATGCACCAGGTCCCAATTAAGTACCATTTGCTAGCAAATCGACTACTTTTTCGCTTTTTGCACGCTTCCATTTAATAACCTGTGCAAGTAAAGAACTTGTAGGTTTTGGTATTTTGGTGAGGTGACTTTTGGGTTCTGTACGGTTTTCTTATATTTTTGGTGAGGTTTAAGATTATTTTAAGTTGATTTCATATCCAATTAGCAAATTGAGCATTTTAATTCTATCAATTGCGTTTAAATTAAATATAATGTGAACAATTTGAAAAGTATAGAAATTTAATATTTATTTTTTAAAGTAAATAAATAAAATATAAAAAAAATCCTTAAAATTTAAGGATTTCAAAATATATTTTTCTTTTTTTAATTAGTTGTGAACACATTATTGATTTAATTTATATGATTGAGTGAAGAACTAGGCTAGAATTAATTCTTATACACATTTTTATATTCCTGTCCCAAAAAGGTGACATCAGAAGTATATCAAAAATCGACTTTTTGATTTTGATTTTTTATTTTTTTACAAAAAAAGATCTAAACTTGAAGCTTTTTGGTGATGTTTCTTTTATTTCAATGAAAATTATAAGTCAATAACCATCAATTACTTTTAATTTCGACTAGCAAATAGTGCAGGATATTATGGTTTTGTTCCTTATGGCTACTAATTCTTTGAATTATATTCAATTAATTAATAAATTTTTAAACCAACAGGAATTAGTCTAGTGTTTAAAATTCGATAAAAAAATCCAAAAAATTTTAAGTTAAATAAATTTATATTCAAAGATGTAAAATTCTATTCAATAAATCATTTCTACTGTCTCACTTAATTTATAATAAGGATAAAATTAAACAAAACCAATTAATTATTTGGTAAATTATAATTATCATTCAGATTTCAGACTAATATTTGGTAATCCGTTTGCATTTTGCAGCGGTTAAGTCGGCAAGGCAAAAGTCGCAACTATGTCGAAGCTTACCTACTTCACCCTTTTTTTTGGGCATGTTCCTTCACTTAGCCTAGAATGAAAACCAATACATCTAATTCCGCCGCGATAGTTGCCGGAAACGGGGATCTTCTCACCGATATTCTGCTCCGAGTACCTACAAAGCCGCTACTCAAATTGAATTGCGTATCAAAACAATTGCAATCTTTTATTTCAAACCCCCAATTTTGTCATGCCCATACTCTTCGCCAGAAAATCTCCGATTTCCGCCCCTTCTGGTCTGTTGCTCTGCTCTGGCAGACTCGATCCAGGATTCAAGTTCCTCCCTCTTGAATCTTCCACACAAGGAGAGTTTATACCATCTGTGAAGTATGTAAAACGCCCCGAGATTTCCCTCATTCAATCCTGCAGAGGTTTGCTTCTTTGTTCTAAAGAACCTTTTGAATATTTTATCTATAATCTTACTGCTAAGAAATCAAAAACATCGTCTTATCCTAGGCCTATGGAGAAGAACTTGATAGAATTACACGATGTTTGTGAGATTTATGTTTCTTTAGCGTTTGAACCTAAAAGTTGGCCATACTACAAGGTCTTCTTCATTTTGAATCCACTCATACTTAAGCGTTCAAATCATCTAATCGAAGTTTATATTTATTCTTCGGAGACTGATTCCTGGAGTAATTCCACAAGGTGGATCCTTTTCCACTGTTTTTCGTACCAATGCCTTTCCCTGTCTTTTATAGTGGTGCCATTCATCCAATTGTATGTGATGGATTCAACTTATTTTTATTCTATTTTGATGTTAATACTGAGATTTTCAAGATAATGCCTCTGCCTGATGGATTCGATTTAAATCACTGGTCCGATGTGAAATTATTTGGGGAGCCTCTGGATCATTTACATACTGTAGCGTTCAAAGCCGCTGATGCTGCTTCAGGTTTTGATGTTTTTGAGATGGCAAACGACTATTCTGGGTGTTTTGTGAGGTATCATGTTGATCTTCTGCCCATTTTGAGATGGATGTGAAAAGATACTCTTTTTCCTCAAAAGTGTTTCCATTGGAGCTTTATTTTGCCCCTTCAATTATTTTTAGAACATAAATGCCCCTATAATTTTTTAAACTGATTCTTAAAAAAATGCCTTTACAGTTGTTGAAATGGTGCCAAATGCTAATATTTAGCACCCTTTTCAACACCTCTAGAGGCATTCTAGCTCTAAAGAACTTTAAGACAAACATTAATTATTAACAAATAATAATAGGAATATAGTTTTCCTAATTTACAGTAAATAAAATAAATATTGAATGAAAATAAGAACATAAATTAAGTACAACAATCTCATAATAAAAGTAATCATGCCCATGAATTAATTTTTAACTGAAAATTATAATTTAGTCACACATGACCATAGATAATTCACAAAATAAAAGTTTAAAGCTAAGAACTACTCTCTGTTACTAAATTAGAGTTACAAAAATGCCGGATGAAGAAGAAGATTCAGATCTAATCTTCTTACCTCAAAATTATACTCCAAAACAGGAAAGGAAAAAGAGTCCTACCAAACTAGGAAAATAAAATAAAATTTCTATGTAATTCTAAACTCCTAAAAATACGGCATTTTATCTCTTAAATTATAGTCTTAACATTCCGAAATATTTTCTAAGCCAGAAGTAGCGACTAGGTCAAATTTGCACAAAAGATGTATT
Source organism: Excoecaria agallocha (assembly GCA_037975025.1). Taxonomy (NCBI): domain Eukaryota; kingdom Viridiplantae; phylum Streptophyta; class Magnoliopsida; order Malpighiales; family Euphorbiaceae; genus Excoecaria; species Excoecaria agallocha. Next base: position 1,158,349 of record CM075821.1, read on the forward strand.
AAAATTGTAACTCCATTATCAACTCCCTTAGACAAGTTCCTTGGATAAGGCTCCTTGGCTTCCTGCCTTGGACAAGGCAACTAGACAAGGCAACTTTCAGAATTTTCTTCCCTCAACTCTTTGCTCCAAAATGCTCCAAAAATCTATTCCTTCTCCGGATCATCTCCAGTTATAGGTTCAAAAGTATAACTTCTTCAAGATCTGCTCTTACAGTCAGCAAAATAAATAAATCAATGAAAAATTCATAAAGCTGACTTAAAAAAACACAAAATGATAAGCAAAAATCAAGTAAATATATGCATTTTTAGGGACTTAACAATCATACCAAGCACCTCAAGCTCACCAAATACATTTTCAACCACCTAGATTCCAAGCTAGACAACCCCCACCACATTACAAGAATCCAAATCTAGAGTATATGTTTGCTAGCTTTATGTCTAGTCAAACCCAATTCATGTCAAGCCAAGACATAAGGTGGAAGTCACAAGAACAATGGAATAAGAACCAGGATGTAGCTATGAGGAACTTGAAAACTCAAATAGGGTAATTGGCCAACTCAATTTCTACAGGGCAACAGGGCACATTTTCCTCTAATGTCGATCACAATCCTATAAAAGAAGCCAAAGCTATCACTCTAAGGAGTGATAAGGAAGTTCAAGGAGCTGAAAATGTAAATTTTCATCTTTTTTTAAAGAGTTGGAGCCAATAACGGAGGTATGTGACTCTAATCATAAAAATGTAGAAGAGATTCCAAAGACGAAAGAAAAGGGTAAGGCCATTGTTAACCTTGATTTACCATTTGATGCATCACATTTACCATTCCCTTCAGTAGCTAGGAAGGAAAGAAATAATGAGCAATTAGAGAAGTTTTTAAATATGTTTAAGAAATTGCATGTGAACTTGCTATTTGCTGAAACTTTGCTTCATATGCCAAATTCATGAAAGATTTATGTTTAAATAAAAAGAAACTAGAGGGGATAGGTACTGTTCAGTTGTCTGAAAGTTGTAATGCCATTATCACAAACAAAATATTAGCTAAATTAGAGGACCCAAGGAGTTTTACACTACCCTGTGAAATAGGAAAAATTTTGTGGAAAATGCATTGTGTGATTTAAGAGCAAGCATAAATTTAATGCCATATTCCATTTGTAAGAAGTTGAAACTAGGCGATATTAAGGAGACAAGGATGACCCTTTAATTGGCAGACTGTTCGGTTAAGCATCCTAAAGGGATCATAGAGGATTTACTAGTTAAAGTAGGAAATTTTATATTCCTAGTAGACTTTGTAGTCATGGATATGGATGAAAATAAGAAGGTTGCATTGATTGTGGGAAGGCAATTTCTAAACACTGCAAGAGCACTTATAGACATATATACATGGATAGATAGTGACTTTGAGATTCAACGATGAAAATATGGTTTTTGATGTGAATAAAGTGATAAAACAACTGTACTTTGTAGATGCTATTGAGGATTGTAAGGAGTCACTATGCTTTGTAGATGCTATTAGGTGAATTGTGTTGTATTGTTCACTAAAAATTTGTTACTCATGCTTAGAGGATGACATTACTCATCACCAAATTAATTAATGGTGAATTACTATGCAATAAATAATAATAATAATAATTATAATGAAGTGCTATGTTTATATATATATATATACACACACAAATTCACAATACTTTTCAAAAGTTAGAACGACTGATACTCAACTGTACCAATATAGTATTGTATAATATTAAAATCAATAAAAAGAAAAATCTAACTCATTCCTTTTTTTTTCATCAATTTTATTGTACATGTGGGACACATGTATTTATCACAACAGTTCAAAAATATTACATCAGTACAGTTGGGTATTGCACGCTTCAACTTTCTAAATTTATTGTGAATTTATTTTTATATTTGTAAAATTAACAAGTATTGATGCTCAGTAAGCCATTGTTAAAATTTAAGTATTTAAATGTATTATAAAATAAAATTTGGGTGTCTCTACATTTTTCAAACCTTAACTCAGCGCATGAGTATTTAAAAAAAAACCTTCACTATTTTAAATTGAACAATGTGAAAGGCACCTTGACATTTTTATAAGGAAGGCGTAAATGTTCAGATTGGAAGAAATTAAAAAAAAAAAAAGTGAAATTTTTTATCTTTTTTAATTAAGTGTTGGCAACTAAACGAAATTTCAATTGTTACTTTATAAT